>JAOXYA010102219.1:0-10836 GCA_028565675.1 Sorex palustris | reverse complement strand
ATCATGCATTGTGGTAAAATCAGAACAGTGGGCAGTTGAAAATGTTTCCTGGTTTGGGGGAACTCAAATAGGGATAGAGATACAAACTTTTAAGTGTCATAGTGTGAGATGACAGACAATGCAATATAAATTCAATATTTAACTTTAAGTATATAATTTTAAAAAGTAGAATAAAATAGGGGGCAGTGTTGGTCCCCAACTACTGACATATGTGTATCTATAGCAAAAAAAAATTAAGTAAAAAATACAATTGTAACATAATCAACCTGAGAATCATTTTGTGATCTATTATATTCTGTTTAACAGTACTATCATTTGCAAAAGCATAAATATTACTTGAATTCCTGAATTAAATTTTACTAAGACTCAAAGAACTGCAACTTCTTTCTGAAATGTGAAATTTTTTAAATTATACTGAAATGAAAGTACTGCCTTTATTGCAACCTTTAATTTAGTCTCTGAAGAATCATTGTTGATCTCTACATTTCTGATGTAATTTAGAAAGCAACGCATTAGGTTTATTCATCTTGTGCTTCAATTAAAGACATCCTGGCACCCTCCGTTGCAGATAGAGACATCCTGGCATATATCCATGCAAGGTAATTCAAGAGACAAATGCACCACAGAAATGACTATTTTAAGCAATCAAATTCTTTATCTATTTATACCCTAATCTCTCTACCCTCCAGAGGAAAAGGAATAAGACTGTTTCTCATTCATTTCTCTAAGAATTTAACAAATATTAGGCCTTGTACTAAATATTGGAAATATTAATATGATATCCCTACCCTGTTTTTTGGTCAGTTTATTGCAAAATATATAGAGAAAAATAGTTGTTGGTAAACAATGTAGATTCCTATGTATCAGTAAAGCATTTTATTATTTTTGAGTCAAAAACAAACGGAACAAATGCATGGGAAGCCATGTAACCCTTTCCCCAGCTTGCTATCTTGAACTTTCCCTTCAGTAGAATTAAAAAAAAAATAGCAGCAAAAAACAGGAAACTCATGTAAAGAAGAGATTGGATAAATATGCAAAAGTAAAAGAAACCCAATAACCTTTTTCATTTGATTGGCAGTATCATAGTACCGGTCCTCATTAAAAACAGTGAATTTTTATTTGAAGGCAACTGTTGATTTTTATATCACTATCTAACTATTTAAACTCCAAGATATTCTTCATTATTTCCCATTATACTTACAGTTTTGCTAACGACATCTTAAAAGATTTCATAAATATTAGGATGATTAGGCTCTGCTCTTCTGATTAAATAAACATTGCTTGTATTCTATTGGTTATAGGTCTGGCTTTGAGAAATGCCCCCAAATAAAATTTTCTGTGGCCACTTTTATGACATAAAAGTTATATAGTATAGAACATAAACAATGCCACATTCAAATATAACTAGAATTTGGAATTTCATAAAATTATTATCTTTAATGATTCAAAATATGAATAGTTTATATAAGAAATTTAATTGGGAGCGGCAGGTGGAAGTAGAGGAGAAACATTCTATAAAACTTTGAGAGTAATTTAAAGTGGATTAATGACAAAATTATATTTGCACCCAGTAAATTTTTAGATAGGTGTGACATGTATTTGTTTTGATCTATTTGACCAAAATTTATATTTTTGCAGTTCTGAAACTTTAATTTATATAAATGATATGTTTTCAATACAAATTTCATTTAAATATTCATTTTATTTATAAAACTTATTTTACCTAAAATATTTTATTTTATCAGAGCCCTTGTTGAAAATTTTTCAGAATATAATTTGAAATTTATTTTGAATTTTTTATTGAGTAACTTTAAGAGGTTTTGAAACTTTTTAAAATATATATATATGTACTTTGTATTTTTTACAACATAGACATTTTTACTTAATTGGGTCTCAGTAATCTTTCTTCAACCTTTTCACACCGGCAACCTGGGGAAACAGAATAATTTTGCAGATCGACATTGTGCAGTGTCCAAACATCCAGCTCACCCCACAACAATAGAGCGTGGGAGCCATGTGATTGGGGGAAATTTGGGGCACATCACCAGGAGGGCTCCCCGAACAACACCCTCCACAGAGCACAGGTTGAAGAACAGATCTCAATGACAAGTAATTGTGGTCTGCTGGATTTTTTTTCTCCTTTAAATAGGGATTATGCTTGATCATGCCCCTGGACGCCAGGTCATTTCTGCTGAGGTTGGTGACACTAGCGCCATGCCCCAGTTCCGAAGGGTCACCATAAGGAGCCCAGCTCAGGGATTCCAGATTAGGCCTTGACACACTAGGTGGCGCTCGATCACTTGTGCCATCTCCCTGATATTGCGTCTGCTGTGGTTTTGGGATCACAGACAGCAGTGTTCAGGGATCACTGCTGGAGTTGCTCAGGGGGCAAATGGAGCACCAGAGACCACACTGGGGTCAGCTTTATGCAAAACAAGTAACCTCAACCCCTGTGCTCTCTTTCTGTCCCCGCATTTATGGTTTTGTAAATGAAAGAAATACATAAAAAAAGACCACTCTACTGATCAGGAAGGAGATTACCTGTTCTGTTTATTGAAAAATTGTATTTTGGAGAATTAATCTCGTTCTCACAGAAAAATGTATTGTTTCTTGTATTTGATGAGAAAAGAAGGAGTTGGCATCAGAAGTCTTCAGATTTCATTCTGTGGTATGCTTAATCTATATTGTCACACCCGGGATTTTTAGCCAGTTTGCTTGAAGAATTTTAATCCCTAGAATATATGGAGCTCACTTTAAATTTCTTGACAATCTTATAAACATATGCTTTTCTTGTCTCAGGTATTTGCATCACACCTGAGAAATGGTGGTTATTCTCTGAGAAGGTACAGTAGGGTCAACCGTAGGAGACCAAGTGCGTGTTTGATTCACAGCACTGCATGGTACCGCTCCTACTTCAGCATCATAGAATATGGCCCTCATGCAGGTAAAAGGTAAAGTAACTTCAGACATGTAAAAATTATTTAGTAGTAGACACAAACTAAATTAAAATATGGTTCCATAATCATATTTATCTGGCTGAAAAAGAAAATCATTCTTTTTTTTTACATGTAGAAGTATGCTATTTATTCAGCCATTGATTAAGTGGATTGAATTGGACATGAACATCACATTATGTTATTTATAAATTTTTAATTGAATATCTGTGAAATAGACCATAACAAAACTGTTCATAATTGGGTTTCAGACATAAATATGACTGAATAGTTTTAATGATCATTATTCAAAATGGTCTAGTACCAGTCATTCCACCAGTGTACATTTCTCACCACCAATGTCCCCCATTTCCCTACCACCATCCCCCATCCCCCGAGCCACCAGCCCGTTTCCATCTATGGGAGGCACTTTCCATGTTGCTTGCTCTCTCCTTTTCCTTTTGTGCATTATGGTTTGCAACACAGGTGCTAAGAGGTCACGGAGTTTTTTCAGGGCATTCGATTTTTTTTAGCAGGATGGTAAGGTTGGAGTAGATTTTCAGTTGGGTGACCGCTTGGGGTGTGGATGTGACTCCTTGAAGCTTGTGGTAGTACAGGGAGGTGGGGGAAGTAGCCCACCCTGACTCCGAGAAACCCTGGAGATTTCCCCGGATCACAAAACTCCACATACCAGAATTGTCAACAGATTATATCTTGGTGAGGTCTGTCCTGAGATGGTGGAGTCAAGCTGGGTGTATGGTAGCGATTTTGAATTGTGGGAGCAAGTGGCTGTCAGGGTCTCTGCTTGGTCTCTGCTTGGTCAGGCACAAGCTAAGATGTCCCAGTCTGCTCAGCCATGTGTGGGTTGAGATTAACTGCATCATTTGATCTTTTTCAAGGTTTATCTATGGGTTTCTGAAATAAGGCCGATAAATAAGCTTGTATAGCTGAGCTAGAGGTGGTTTTGGGGCATGGCTCTCACATACCTAACTTTTGGCTGTTTAATTTCTTGGTAAACTTGGTCAAGTGGTTGGTGTCCGTCCAAAGGCACAGTGTTAATTTGGGGGTATCAGGAAGCCTGAAGGCACCATCAGGCTGCTGTTGTACTCACCCAGCATGTACAAGTTGACATGCTGGGGGCTCCATACCTCTCATTTCCTAAACTTTTTTCTTCATTCTTTTATCTGAAAAAAGTTTTTTAAAAGGATTTCTATTTCACAGAAATATTTTACTGCATCTAAAATTTACATAGTTGTAAAAAGTGAAAAAATTTTCTTGGAACGATAATTTTATTTCAAAACTTTGTATCCAGCAGTTTATTATATATTTATAATAATTTATAATTATAAACACTTTATCACAATTTATATAGATATTTTGTGAGCTTTTAAAAATAATTTTTGTTCAGTGCACCTTAATATAAAATAAAGTTTATGGAAAGGTACTTATATTTTGTGCTAAATTAAAGTTACTTAAATAATAATTGGAAATTACTTTTGTCAGATTTTACTCTTACAAAACTAGCATTTTTCTTTGAACTCTCATATTCCTTCATGCGTCATCATTGATTTATCTATAGTAACAAATGCATCACACTGGAGTCTGGACAATACAACTGTGGTTAGGGCCCCTCCCTTGCATGCAGCTAATCTGTGTTCAATACCTAGTACCACATATGGTCTCCCACATGTCTCACCAGGATTCTTGAGCACCTCTGGATGTGCCTAAAAGGAAAGCATAAAATGTACTACTGTTATGCACGATACTGATATTAGGGGGCAAACAACCTGTATTTTGGTGAGTACTCTATACTTTGTTTTTAGTTTTTCCATACAATAAAACTTGTTTTGGTGTATTAAATAATAAATAACCCTTGAAGCCCCTTACATTTTATAATACACTGCAAAGCAAGCACAACTTATTTGATTTTAAATATTCAGGATTTCATCAGAAAATCGAACAACAAAGTCTCCAATGGAGACATTACTGGGCCCGCTCGAGCAAATCGACGAACAACAGGAGGACAGGAAGACAGGAAGACAACAGAAAACAAAATATATCAAAGTTTAACTCAAAACATAAAAAGGAAAATAAAGTATTGAGAAACTATGAATACTAAGAAAGAGGAAAAAAGTTGCTATGAAATGTTGAGAAGAAAAAGATACTTATTTCATTGAGGAATTGGGAGTGTGATAGAAAATATGGTATTTTATATCCAGAAATAAGATGCTTCTATGTAAAATGACTGCTCTAATATTCACTGTACAACCTGAACAGGCTTAGTTCAGGATTTCTCAAAGTTTGGTCTAGAACTTACTTGTCACTATCACTTTGAAACACAATAGAGTAGCAATGCTCTGATGGCTCCCCTAACCTACTGTATTAAAATCCTGTAGCTGGAATCTAACATTCTATTTCTTTTAAAACCTCACAACAATTTAGAAAAGTTAAAATCTTTGCCTTGATGCAGCTATATATTGATTTTACTTGTCAGATAAGAATTAATCCAAATTTTTCCCAGAGCCTGTACCTTGGATATTTCTCCCTAAATATATAAATTGTGAGCTCTATGGTCAGTCTCCTGGGGCCCAAGAAGAATGTAATATTATACATCTAAAGGTACTCTATGGTTTCAAATGAGATCATTTGGAATGCCTAAGGATAAAACACATTATAAAATTTAAAGAAATTCTGAACTCAGAAAGAACACTGTATCTCTATAAAATTCATAATGATATTTTCAAACTTGAACCCATTTTAATCTCACTGTCAATTTTTGCTGTTCTTGTTATGAAAAAAGGCAATTGGAGCAGGTCATTCACGTTTTTCATTTTTCAGAAACACAAGCAATGCTAAGTGTATCTACTATTAAAATGTGTGTGGGGGGAGGTTGGAGAAATGAGAACCAGATATCATATTAGGGGGAACCAACTTTATTTTGTAAATATGAATTAAACTATGGCCAAACTTGAACATTATAATTTATGTTGGGATTCCTGTTTTTTTCTTATTAAATCAAATTGAACTACACTTACAAAGCTTTCATGTTTGAGTTTCAGTCATACAATGTTAGAACACCATCCCTCAAGCACTGTACATGTTCCACTACCAATGTCCCCAGTATCCCTACGCCCCTGTCCAACACCTCCCCCTGCCTCTATGGCGGACAGTTTCCCTCTTTCTCTTCTTATGGGCATTATAGTTTGTAATACAGATAATGAGAGGCCATAATGTTTGGTCCTTTATCTACTTTTAGCGCACATCTCCCATACTGAGCAATTCCTCCAACCATCACTGACTTAGTGATCCTGTCTCTATCCCAGCTGCTTTCTCCCCCAATTGGTAAGGTAGGTTTCCAATTGTGGAGCAATCTTTCTGGCCCTGTCTCTACTGTGGGATTAGTTTCATATTGTGATATTTTATATTCCACAAATGAGTGTAGTTATTCTATGTTTGTGACTCTATTTCTCACTCATTCCACTTTGCATGATACTCCCTATGAAAATCCACTTATAAAAAAAATCTCATGATTTCATCTTTCATAATTCTATTGTGGACATGTACCAAATTTCTTTAACCAGACCTCTGTTCTTGGGCAGTCAGTTTCAAAATTCTGGCTATTGTGTGCAGTGCTGCAATGAACATACACTTGCAGGTGTCATTTGTAATGTGCCCATTTGAGCCCTCAGGATATATTCCCAGAAGTGGCATTGCTGGGTCAGTCAGACAGAAACTCAATTTCTAGTGTTTTAAGGAATGCCCATGTTGTTTTCCAAAAGGCCTTGACTAGTAGGCATTCCAATCAACAATGGAAGAGCGTCTCTTTCTGCCCCACATCAGCGCCAGCACTGGTTGTTCTTGTTCTTTTTGATCTGTGCCAGTCTCTGTGAGGTGAGATGATATCTCATTGTTGTTTTGATTTGCATCTCCTTGATGATTAGCGAGGTGAAGCATTTTTCATGTGCCTTTTGGCCATTTGTATTTCTTTTATGAGGAAGTTTCTGTTCATTTCTTCTCAACATTTTTTGATGGGATTCATTTTATTTAGTGTTTACTTTTGTTTACTGAATCACTGTGAGAACATTTACAAAGCTTTCAGGTTTAAGCCTCAATCATACAATAATCAAACACCTATCCCTTCACAAGTGCACATGTTCTACCACCAAGAACCCCAGTATAACCCCCAACCCCCCCTCCCCCTGCCTTTGTGACAGATAATTTTCACTTTAGTCTCTCTTTACTTTGATTACATTCAAAATTTAAACAAAAGATCCACTATTATTATTTGGAATTTCCCCCCAACAATCACACCTGACAAAAAGACATCATTAGATGATTTGTTTTCTATCACTGAAAATGAAGAGCATATGATGATTTTTGATTTTTGGTAATTTAGTAAGTTCAGAGGCATTTCTGCCAGAAGCGGCAGGTTCCCAGATCGGTTTGTGTGCCTGTGGAATCATGGCTATTTGGGAGCAGAGGAGCCCTTTGTGGGCAGTGACTCAGAGTCTGGTCCAGGCGGGGGGAAGGGTCGGTTCCACCCCCAATCTCGAGAGGTCCCACGTGCGTCCCATCACTGCAAACTCATACGTCTCTGTCTGATAGACTCTGAAAGTTGGTGGTCGCATGCTACCACTGAGGGGAAAAATCAGAGGGACAAACACCCTTCTCCTCCAAGAGTGGCACGAGGTCATCACCAGTTCTCAGTCCAGAGGCATTTCTGCCAGAAGCTGCCGGTTTCCCAGATTGGTTTGTGTGCCTCTGGAATCATGACCTTCGGGAGCGAAGGAGGCCTTCGTGGGCTGGGATTCGGGGTTTTTTGTGTATGCAATTCTACTAGTGCCTTGTATATCCTGGATATTAACCCCTTATCAGATGGGCATTTGGTAAATATTCTTTCCCATTCTATAGGCTCTCTCTGTATTTTGGTCACTGTTTCTTTTTTTGGGGTAATTTTTATATATTTTATTTTCATAAAATCGTTCACAATAGTTCATTACAGATAATATTCAAACACCAATCCCACCACCAAGCACCTTCCCACTACAATAAGAGGGAAGTATGTGAATTACATTCTATTACATTCTTGAACCATTTAAGCCTGTATACAAGAGAATACAAGCATGTATGTTAAAACCAAACAAATGTGTGCTACTTTTGGTAAATAACTGGGCTAGAGTATAAGTGATCATGCAACTGTGAATGCAGCTGCACACTCCAGGATATTCTCTGTGTGCCTCTCTTCCAGAAGCTTTAAAGTCTCTGGATTTTGGCCATTGATGAGATTACAGGGTCAGTTTGTGGGTGTGACTGCCAAGCTACTGGAAAACTGGGGAGGTGGGGGAGCAGGCCCAACTTGGGGATCTCAGTCACGGGTCCTGCATACCTGGTTTTTTCTGCTGGTTCTCTCTTGGGTGAGGCTTGTCCAAGCATGTGGAGAGTGGCCTTGAGCATGGTGGCGCTTGGATTCTGGAGGTTTTCAGCTGCTGGTGTTCTGCTTGGGGTGGGGAGGGAAGCTCGACCCTCCTCCCTCCGAAATGCCCTGGTAAAGACAGCCAGGCGAAGGGGCATGACATTGTGCTAGTCATTTTTTTTTTGAGGTGCAGAAGCTTATTAGTTTAGTGTATTCTTATTTGTTTATGTTTGGTTCCACTTGCTTGGTCAATGGTGTTTCATCCTTAAAAAAACTTAGGCTTCAATGTCATGGAGGATTCTGCCTACATTTTTCTCCACATATAGATTCAGGTATGATATTGAAGTCTTTAATCCACTTTGATCTCACTTTTGTATCTGATATTAGAGGTCAGAGTACATTTTTTTTTTGCAGGTAACTGTCTAGTTTTCCCAGGACCACTTGTTGAAGAGGCTTTCCATGTTCAACTTCACATTTCTTTCTCTTTATCAAAGATTAATTAATCATATATTTGAGTTTGTGACAGAATATTCATCTTTGTTCCATTGGTCTGTGTGTGTGTTTCTAGGTCAAACCATGCTTTTTAAATTTCTACTGCTTTGTAGTAACAGTTTGAAGTTGGGGAAAGTGATGCCACCCATCTCTCCCCACCCCCGCCCCACTCCCCAAGGATTGCTTTAGTTATTCATAGGGGTTTATTGTTCCATATGAATTTCAGGGGCGTTTTTTCTATTTCTTTGAAGAATTTCACGGGTATCTTTATAGGGATCACATTAAATCTGTATAGTGCTTTGGGGAGTATTGCCATTTTGATAATGCTAACCCTCCCTATCCATGAGCACGGTATGCGTCTCCATTTTCAAGTGTTCTCTCTTATTTCTTGAATTAGTGTTTTGTAATTCTCTTTGTATATATCCTTAACCTCTATAGTTAATCTGATTCTTAGGTATTTGATTTTCTGTGGCACTATTGTGAATGGGATTGCTATTTTAATCTCTCTGCTTTCATTATTTGTATATAGGAAAGCCATGGACTTTAGGGTGTTGCTTTTGTAACCTGCCATTTACTATACAAATCTATTGTATCTATGAGGTTTTTCAAAGTGTCTTTAGGATTTTCTAAATATAGTATCATATAATCCAAAAATAGTGATAGCTTGACCTCTTCCTTTCCTATCTGAATGTACTTGTTATCTTTTTCTTGTATAACTGCTATGGCAAGAATATCCAGTAATACATTGATTGGACTGGCAAGAGTAGGCAACCTTGTCTTGTGCCTCATCTCAGAGAAAGGCTATTAATTTCTCCCCATTGATACTTGTTGTGGGTTTGTGGTAGATGGCTTTGACTATATTGAAGAAAGTTTCTTCAATGCCTGTTTTGCTGAGAGTTTTCATCAGGAATGGAAGCTGGATCTTGTCAAATGCTTTCTATGCATCTGCTGATATGATCACATGGTTTTTAACTTTTCTTCTATTGATATGATGGATTATGTTGATTGATTTCTGAATGTTAAGCCATCCTTGCATACTGGGATAAATCCTACTTGGTACGGTGTATGATCTTTTTTATGAGTTGGTATATTTCATTTGCTAGAATTTTTTTGAGGATCTTTGCATCTGTGTTCATCAGGAATATTGACCTGTAATTCTCTTTGTGGTATCTATGTCTCCTTTTGGTATCAGAGTGATATTTGTTTCATAGAAATGGTTTCAAAGTGCTTCTGATTCTTCAATTCCCTGGAAAAGCTTGAAAAGGACTGGGAGTAAATTTTCCTTAAAGATTTGAAAGAATTCTCTAGTGACTCCACCTGGGCCAGGACTTTTGTTTTGGGGAAGATTTTTATTGCCGTTTCAATTTTCTTGATGGTTATAGGTCTGTTCAGGTACTCCAGGTCTTCTTGGTTCATCTGCGGAGTCTATAGGAATCAGGAATTTACCCATATCCTCGAAGTTTTCTTGTTTCATAGCATAAAAATTCTCAATGTACCTCTGAGGATCCTTTGAATTTCGGTGTTTTCTGTTTTTATGTCCCCCTTTTCTTTGCTGTTTATTAGAGTTTTCTCTCTTTCTTTGTTAGTCTTGCTAGAGGTTTATTGATCTTGTTTATTTTCTCAAGAACCAGCTCTTGATTTCATTGATCTTTTGAATTGTTTTTTGGACTTCCATTTTGTTAGTTTCTGCTCTAAGTTTTATTATTTCCTTTCTCCTGCCTGGATTGGGCTCTTTTTGTTGGTAATTCTCCTAGATCTTAAATTGGGAGGTTAGGTTACTTATGTGGGCTCGCTCTTCCTTCCTGTGGAATGCTTGTAGGGCTATACACTTTCCTCTTAACACAGCTTTTACCATGTTCTGGTAACTCATGTTACCAGTTCATTCTCATTTGTTTCCAGCAATTTTTTGATTTCTTTTCTTATTTCCTTTCTAAGCCACTCATTGTTCAGTAGTGAGCTGTTTAATTTCCAGGTGTTTGATTTGATTTTCGGTTTGTG
>JAOXYA010102213.1:0-10836 GCA_028565675.1 Sorex palustris | reverse complement strand
GCTCAGGGGACCATATGGGATGCTGGGAATCGAACCCAGGTCGGCCGCATGCAAGGCAAATGCCCTACCCGCTGTGCCGTTGCCCCGTCTGGTTTTGATGCTGCTTTTTGGAGTGAACCTTAGCAGGGTTAGGACCTGGAGAAATCTTCCATGCTCTATCTCTTCCTCTCCTTCCTGCCATCTTCCTTGTGGTGACAGGAGCCACTTAAAAAGGGATTCAAAATGAGCAACTCATTGTGGCAGAGGGAACAGTTCCCATTCTTCTCTGAACTCATGAAATTGTTCATTTTAGTCTTCTTAGACTATTTTAAATGAAACTTTAAAAACACTTTATATTCCTTTTAAAAGTACCTAACAACATGGTGAAAAGCTTGAAACTTATCATCTTTGTGGAGTTCCTAGTGATAGTTTGTGTAACATCCTTGAAATTTTTTGTTTTTTTTCTGAGGACAATTTTAAATCCCCCCCCCCCCTTCCCCATCATTAATTATTTTGTTTCTGTTTCTGGGCCACACCTGGTGGTGCACAGGGCTTGCTTTTGGCTCTGGGCTCTGTGATCACTCCTGGACAGGCTGGAGTGGGGGCACTGTATGTAGTCCTGGGGGCCAGACCCCCCTGGCAGGCTGTGTGCAGGAAAGCAAGCGCCTTAGCTTCTTCTGTACCACTGCTTTGCCCTCTGCTGCCCCCCCCCCCATCCTTCTTTGCACAAACGCCGTTCTCAAGATTAGACCACTGTTACTTTTTCTTAATTCAACAGAAAGCTGAGGAGGATTTTATTTTTAGAAGTTCACAATAAGTTGTTACGTTTAGTATTCCAACACTAATCCCACCACTGTTACAACCTTCCCACCACCATATTTTGTATGTTTTCACCCCGAACCCCAAACCCTGCCCCCAAAGTTACGAATAATCTGCTAAAAATGATCCCAAAAAGTTTCCTTAGAGGAAAGTGTGTGAAGATTGTTGTATCTCACCCTGGAGCCAGTGAGCAAGGGATTGTATAAGAGATTGTATAAGAGATACCTTGTATAAGAGATTGCTAGCATATGACCACATGTGGCCACATGCTCTAGGAATTCTAAAATTTTAAATACGGTTATACAGCTGAGGTTAATGTTTTGTTTTTGTTCATTGGAAGGTGACTTTGGGGTATGGAGGCATCTCTGGGTGTATCGTTCTGTGTTGCTCTCTTTTGAGAGCTTTTTTTGGTTCGTCACTGGATCATGGCCATTAATGAGCCTAGATGCCACCAGAGGAAGTTCCTGGGTGTGACTGCCAGCCTCCCGGAAGAACAGGGAGATGGGGGTAGGGTGCCCATTCCAGACTCTGTGTGAGCCTGGAGATTTCAGTCACAAGTACCGCATAGCTGGATTTTTTTTAGCAGATTCACTCATGGATGAGGCTGTTTGAGCCTGTGGAGAATGGCCGTGAGCATGGCAGCGCTTGAGTTTGAAGACCATTTTAAAGGCGTGTCTCTTTTGTCATCCACTCTCATTTGACTTTTTTTTTTCCTTTCTGAGTCACAACCTGCGATGCGCAGGGATTACTGGCGCATGCACTCAGTGCAGGGATTACTGCCGCATGCACTCAGAAATTACTCCTGGCGGTGCTCGGGGACCATATGGGATGCTGGGAATCAAACCCGGGTCGGCCGCGTGCAAGGCAAATGCCCTACCCTCTGTGCTATTGCTCCAGCCCCTAATTTGGCTTCTTGGTCTAAATGCATTCCTTCTCGGTCTTTTTCACCTGCGCACAATAATTGGAATTAAGATGATGAACACTGATTGGAGCATCATGTGGACCGACAGTGTCTGCCTCAGTGCCTTCTGTCCTCAGGTAGCCAGGGTGCTCCCTTCCCGTGGCATGGATGCCACTGAGGCACTGTGAGGGTGGGTCTGCAGCTGCATCTCCTGGCGCAGCGCTTCCCGATACTCCTTAGAGTGGGCCCTTGTGACACTAGGGCCATGAAGGCTGAATCTGATATGCACTGTCCTGTGGCGTTGTGTTTCTTTCTCAGCAGGTGGGTCTGTGTCAGGGGAATGGCCATAGGACCCTCAGGACCTGGGGTGTGTGACTGGTGTGGGGCCCCGCACGGCTGGCTCTTGAGAGGCCTACCGCAGGCCCAGGTGGTGGATCTCAGGGTCTCTGTGGCTCGCAGCCTCTCTGCTGGGCCTTTGAGAGCTGGGAGGAGCGAGCCTGCCGCCTCGGTGCACTGAAACACTTACAAGATTGAGGCACTGCAGCAACCTGCTTTCCCCGGGGCCGAGCTCCCTGGCCCCCGTTGGGCTTTGGGGCCTTGTCAAGAGCAGGGATTTACTGCAAGGACCCGTTCCTCACAGAGGCATTGTTTCTTTGCATTTCCCCTTGCTGGGCACCCCACTCACTCCCACAAGATGCTGGGTGGGGGAGGGGCAGGAATGAAGGAATGAGTCTGATCCCTTTCTAGCCTTTGCCATGGTGGTGGTTCCAGGAGAAGGTGATTTACCCCCGGCAGGTGGTAGGTGGGTGGGCGGGGCTGAGTTGAAAGGTTCCCTGGTTGGGTCCTCTTGGAACCCCCTGGTCATAGTTTGGAGGTTCCCCCCCACGGTCTCAACCCTGCTTGTCTATCAGGAGAAAGAACCAGGGAATCCCGATGCTCACGGGCTGGCTTGGTTTCTGTAAGGTGGTGTGGCTTTTGGAGGTGGGGTAGGGTCCAAGGCCTTGCCTGGGGTGCTGAGGGCCGGCCAGCCGGCCATCCCCCACCGCACACGCACATGGCAGACTTCATCATTGACTCCTCGACATCTCCTTATAAGGCTGCCACGGTTGGCCGTTTTATAGATTGAGATTCCTGCTTCTGGCAGCGCAGGGAATGCGGCATGAAGCTGACCCACAAAAGGAGCATCTGGGTTCTCCTGGTTTTGCTCTGTGAAAGACGCGCTTGAAATTCTTGTGTTGCGATCAGTTGGTGGCCTTAATGGGAGTGTATTTGTTTTTGCAGATAGGCTTATACCTGTCATCTCCTAGAAATGACTCTCTGTTGGCAAACCAGGTGTAAACTGGCAAGGCAGAACGTTAAAAACACTGCTTCTGGGGCAAGGGAGGTAGTGAAGGGCTGGACGGCAGGCTGCGTGCGGGATCTCGGCTTTGCTCGTTCTGGCATTGTGTGCTGTGAACACTGAACTGGGGAGTGGCCCTTCACGTTCTGCCTGGTGTTGTCCCTAAACAAAAATAAAGATAGTGAATGCCATTTGGATGGGGAGGGGGCTGAACCACACTCCTACTTCAGTGCCCACAAGTCATTCCTGGTGGTGCTCAGGGGACCACCTGTGGTGGATTTGAACAGAGATCCGCTGCATGCAAGGCAAGTGCCTCAACCTCCCATATTAGATCTTTGGTCCCTTAAAATACCACTGTTTTAGTAGCGTATTAAAAAAAATAGCACTATATGGGGCTGATTTTATGTTTCTTGCCATTTTTGAAACAACTCATTTTTGTCATCTTTTCTACTCTAAACTGCATTTTGTACTTTTTCGTTTGATGGGGGGGGGGCGATTTGGGAGGGGGCTCACTCCTGGCAGTGCTCAGGAACTCTGCCCCAGGTTTAGAACATGCAAAGCTTGTGCTTCAGTCTTTTGAGCTTTCTCCCAGCCCCTGGCATTGGATCTTTAAAAACATACAAACTGGGCCAAGCAAGCCCAGGGTTGAGCCCTGTCTCCTGTCCCTGTCTTCCTGTCGCTGCTCAGGGTAGCTCTGCTAAGCTGGGCCTCAAGTCTGAGCACCACACTGACTGGGTCCAACATTGTAGGTTGGGTCGAGCATGACCAGGAGCGGTCCTTGGGCTCCCAAACCCTGCTGAGGGGGGACCAGAAAGAAGAAATGAGCAGTGCTGGGTGTGTTTCAGTTCCTGTGGAAGACTGCCGACTGATGAACCTTTTTTTTTTTTTTTTTTTTTTTTTTTGGTTTTGGCTTTGGGGTCACACCTAGGAATGCTCAGGAGCGATTCCTGGTTTTGCAATCAGAAATTATTCCTGGCGGTGCCCATGGCCCCATAAGGGATACTGTCGCAGGCAAGGTAAACGCTGTCCCCACTGTACTATTGCCTGGCCCCTGCTTGGTCTGCCTTCTGCAACCTTCAGGGTGCTGAGCGGGATTGAACATTAGCACGTTCCGTTCACGCAGGCTGGCCAGCGGAGAAGTCCAGCTGCGCTCCCTGGGCCCGGCTGTGGCTAGTTTCCCTCACACAGCAACCCTCTGAACAGGTCGTTTGTTTGGCATAATACCTGCTTCATCACCTCCGCTCTGCTTCATTCTGGCCTTCGTTCCTTGGCTTCATCAGCTTCGCCAGAGTCACAGGGCAATTTCCACATTGCCCAGTTGAGTGATGACTTTGTTTTTGGCTTACACCTGGCAGCTGGGCGAACTGGTCAGTGCTGAGGGGTGGGGTGGCGGTCTGGGCTTGAACCTGGGGCTCCCACATGCCAGGCATGTGCTCTAGCCCTGAAGCCTCGGTGACCCCTTTTCAAGTCCTCATGCCCTTACTCGTTGCCACTCCTAGGCCAGAGGCCTGTCTTTCGGGATGTCTTGGGGCTAGGGAGACTGGCAAAGGATAAGGTGGGAATGGCCATGAAATCAGCGGTGTGAGGTACCTTGTGATTCTGTTGGCATGATGTGGTCAGCCTGGGCGGGTCTTTGAGGCAGAAAAGTAGACTTAGGAGCAAGGAGAGATGGGGTGATGAAGCGTTTTCAAAATGAGATTGTGCCTATGCTCACACCACTTGTGAATAGAGGACCAGCCATTGACTTGTGCACGTTAAGGACTGAGTGGAATGGTGTGTGAGTGGTTGCACAGTAAGGCTGTTCAGAAACATCTGAGTGGTGCGAGCCACAGAAATTCTGAACCTGCCGGGGAATGGAGGTGTGTGGCCTTGGAGAGGGAACCTCGGGGGTACTCTCTGGCAGCTGAGCAGATCCTCCACTGAAGGTAACAGGTGAACACCAGTGGGGGGAGAGGAGTCGCTGCTCAAACATTGATGTGATCTGAAACCCCACAGCCAGGAGGCCTCTTTTTAGAAGGGAGACAGGCGAACTTCAACATGGATCCCACCGCTGTCCATCCTGGTCTTGTTCTTCTCTGTCACAGAGGGCGTTCACGTTTCAGGAGGGTGGGCCGGATGCCCATGGTGTGGGCACTCCTAAAGTGGTCCCTGCTGAATGAATTCAGTCGAGAGGCCTTTCCACTACGTTGTCTATCCCAGAAATGGGTAAATGTTGATTCTGATAACCGCTAGTTTTTGGTTTGGTTTGATTTTAGGCTTTTCCGGTCACAGCTGGCAGTGACCAGGGCTTATTCCTGACTCTGCACTCAGGGATCACTCTTGGCAGGGCTTGGGGGAACCATACGGGGTGCTGGGGATTGAGCCCAGGTTAGCCATGTGCAAGGCAGGTACCCAACCCATTGTACCATCTTTCCAGCCCCTGGTAACTGCTGCTAGTTTTGTCCAGTTTTGAACTTCTACCATCTCCCCCCCGCCCATAATAAAGCCATTTTTTGCCCCTTTTCCAAAGCCCTTACTAGTTCATCATTTTCATTAACATCAAGGCATTTATTAAGTACATATCTATACATAGTGCTGCATTAAACTTTCCATGCTTGAGAATTGCTCACCGGCCAACGGGAGTTTAGCTAATATTAAAATATCTTTATGAATTCTTAGTGTTTGGAAGGAAAAGAATACTTAAAATAGCAGTAACGGTGGTTAGTTATTTTTGGCACTATCGTTTCTCTGTTAAGTTGGTAGATTGTTTTAGATTTAACCAGTTTATGTTAAAAGTATTATAATTTAGAACATTTTATTTTAACTTTACAAAATTACTGGTGTTAAAGAGTTATTATGTTGGCATGCTTGATTTTTAACTTTGGATGGGAAATATTGCAGCTTTTTCCTTTATGTAGCACGCATGTTTGCTTTGATCAGAAATTAAGTTTGAAATGAAGAAAGTTTTTGGACTAGGCAGTAGAAAATGTGGTTTATTTCCAGTTTTGCCACATGTCAATCCGGCCCTGTGTGAGCTAGAAAAAAAGAGGGAAAATTATGCAAAAGGACACAAGTGTTGTCCTCCTCCTGACTTCCTGGATTCAGGCTTAGTGCATGGTTTCTCCTGACAGTATAAACACATCTTATGTAGAAATGAGTTCTGAAGCCTTCTTGTAAGGACTAGCATTGACCATCACGGAGGGCAGGGGATGTGGCTAGTGGTGGGAGCGCATGCCTTGAGGTCTTGGGTTTGAGCCATAGCCGCCACAGAAAAGGTGAAAACAACAAACTACTTTTAGGTGCCTGCTGGAGATGGTCTTGGATAAATTCAGCTCAGCCAGTGTTTCCTTCGACATTGGGACAGATTATTAGCTGTTTGAGTTGAAGCAGCTGACTTGGGTTTCGGGACTGGGGCGGGGGGGTGTGGTATGTGTGTGTGTGTGTGTGTGTGTGTGTGTGTGTGTGTGTGTGTGTGTGTGTGTGTCATGTTGCTTGACTCTTGCTCGTTAGTACAAAGATAGGCAGTTACCAAGACAACTGAATTTGTTTTTCCTTCTGTTTCTCTCCCAACCCTCTCCCCCGCCTCTGTACCTTTCCCCCAAGTGAATGAAGTTTAATTTGTGGGAGTTGGAGGTGAGTAAATAGCCCCACTGTACTCAGGATGTCTTTTTCGGCTTTAGTAGCATTGTCTTAACAGAGGCTCAATAATGTCACTTCTCTGTCATGTCCATTAGTTTTTCTGAAGAAAGTTCAGTCTGACTTCATGCTGTCCTTCATCCAGGCTAACATTTATAGGCAAGCATTTATTTAAGAAATAACAACCAAACAAAAAAACCCTTGTGTTTAACACACTTCTGTGGCACCCAGTTCACAGCAGTGCTTCTTACACTTGATGAGTGTTCACGATGGCTGATGCTCTGAGTGATTGCTGCCTGGGAAGGGTCCCAGCTCTGAGCAGAGCTCCGGGGAAGGGAAATTGCTTTCAAATCAGTGCTGTGATCCTGTTGTTTTCCTGGGAAACTCACACAGATGAATCACCACCGAGTAGAACTGGCGCTGCTTGAATGTGCCATGTTTGTTAAATTTGTGTTCCCTCAGGAATCCAGTTGGAAATGCAAGTCTTTAGGAGATGAAACCTGACCTTTCTTTCTAAGTAAGAGTCAGAGATTCCTGGAGTTGCCTCTTTTACCATGTTTCGTCTCACATTTGAGGATGTAATGATGTGAAGTGTCCTGAACATATGGTATTTAAGTTTTGGTGCCTATCTTCATTCATTTATTATTGGGGACCTGGTATGTACCAGGTATTATTCTCTAGGTACTAGACAAGCTGCAGTGGACAGAACCAAATCCTTGCCTTCGGTAAGCTTAATGGCAAAGGAATAGTACAAACAGAACAAAATTGATACCAAGCAAAGTGTAAGAAGGGCATAGTAATAAGTTAATGAAGAATGTTGGTCTTGCTGTAAGAAGGTTATATGCATCCAGGGATGTAATTCTGTGGTAGAGTGTTTGCCTTGGCATGTGTGAAGTCCGGGGTTCAACCCTCAGCACCAAAATAGAAGTAATGTTGATGAATTAACTTGATGAATTAAGGGGTAAGATGTGCTATTAGGCTCATGACATATACAAAGGCCCTTTGTAGGAGTGTGCTTGGTGTTCATAGAACACAGGAAGTTCACTGTCACAGTGGGCAGTGGGCAGTGGAAAATGGGGAGAGGACAAGATTGGGCAGATAGTTAGGGATAGAGTGTACAACGCCTTGAGCCACAATAAGGGTTGTTCTTTGACTGATGCCTTCCTTCTCCATCTGTGATTTTTGGCTGAAATTGAATGTAATTTTAATTTGTTTTACATGCTGCCATCTCCTCTGTTTATTAAATAATCGTCCCCTCCCTGTTGATTTGAAATGCCATTCTGTGTGTGTTTATACACCTGCATATATACATACATGCACTTACATACAAGCCTTCTGTTGATTTGTTGATTTTCATGAGTACTGTATCTTTATAGCAGTTAGCAAACTACAGCCCACAGTCTGGCCTACCAGGAAAAGGTCTTTTTTGAGGGGGTGGGGGGGAGTTGACTTTTGGGCCACACCTGGCGATGCTCAGGGATTCCTCCTGGCTCTGCACTCAGAGATCCATCCTGGCAGGCTCGGGGAACCATATGTGGTGCCAGGGATCAAACCTGGATCAACCATATGCAGAGTAAGCACTCTGCCTGCTGTATTAGCTCCAAGAAAAGTTTTTATGATACTTTTGGGGGTTTGTTACAGCAAGGCATGTATCACCAAGTCCCACCCCAAGCCCGTATAAGTCAAGTTTCATGGGAACATAGCCACATGCATCTGTTTATTCTGTTTATGGCTGTTTCTGAACTGCAGTGGCAAAGTAGTTGCAGGGATCGAATGGCCCACAAAGCCTAAAATATTTACAGTCTGGCTTTCTCCAGACCGTTGACCCACCTTTGCTTTTTATACTGTGTATACCGAGTATATCTGATAGGGCAAGTTCTTCCTCATTCTTTTTCAATAATTCCTTGGCAAGTGGAGTATGTTTGTTCTTTCAGATGAACTCAGAATCCGTGGACCAACTTCACTCGACTCCTTTGCCCTGCCTCTGTTTCTGTGGTGAGAATCTGGGAGGCAGGAAAAATGTGAATTTGGTCTATTTGTAGTTTAGCAAATAAAAGAAGTGATTACCATACTGAGTCTTTCCAATAACTACCCTTTTTCTTTTAGTAAACTTTTCTTATGTCACTTGTATGTGTTATACTTATTTCTGCAAGTATATTTACTTTTGTTGCTATTACAGTTGAGTTTATCTTCACTAGATATGTATTTTGAATGATTCTTTATAGTCTAAAGGAAATAATTTTTATTCAGATTGCTTCTAATCCTTTTCTGGAGGTAAACTATTAGATGTGTTAAGTTTTAAATTTGATTTTTGGAGTTGATGGTCATTGTCTCAATGTTGTTAATTGTTTTACCAGCATTTAGGTCTTGTGTTTGTCTTGTGGTATTCTGTAGAATAGTTTGGGGACATGGACTTTGAACTCCTTGGTGACAGTTTCTTCTTTCACATTAAGTCGGAGCAAATAATAATTACCAAAAACCAACCAACCATCCCAATCACTCACACACACATACACACAACCCCAGGAGGCTTTATGCCCTGTGAATATTTGTTGATTTTTTTTTTCTGTTTTTGTTTTGTTTGGAAGCCACACCTGGCAATGCTCAGGGATTACTCCTGGCTCTGCACTCAGGAATCACTGTCACACTAGGGGAACCATATGGGATGTCAGGGATGGAACCCAGGTTGGCCATGGGCAAGGCAAATGCCCTACCCGCTGCACTATCGCTCAACACCTCCATAGTAAGAGTCCCCTGAAGACCATTCAGATTGATCAGGTAGACCATTTGTTGTGTGTCTGTTGGAGGGTTTTTGTGTCACACAGGAGAGACAGACCCGGCTGCCACTTTACTGAGGAAAGCATTTGATTGTGGAATAATGTTGACTTAACCTTGTCTTTATTCTTTGGCACTGAAACATGAACAGAAGGAACGTTTTTATGAATCAGTTATTCCTTTCCTGAGTCTGTTCTCTGTTTAAAAAAAAAAAAGCATTAGCTCTTTACCCTTAACATCTATTCCTTAAGGATGTGAAATCCATTTTGGATTTCAAGGTCTATTACTTGCCCTGAGCGGTGAGCAAGTGAACCATAAATTCGGTATGCATTAACCTTTGTGGATTTATCTTTTAATGCCATTTGGTCTTTTCCCCCTGAATTTTTGTCTCCTCTTGGTTTCTCACCCTGGTGGAATGAATTAATTTGCTTTGCTTTTTTTTTTTTTTTTTTTAATATTTTTGTGTGTAAAGTAGAGACCTGCCGGCACGTGTGAGCACTATGGAGTGAGCCTTGTTGGTCTCATTGTAGTGTGAAAATTCTTCTATAAAGCCTGGTCTCACATGCGCCCATATATATGCTCCACTGTGGGGAGATCACCTCTGGCCATTCTGAACATCCCCTTGGCGGCACCCAAGCAGGGTGTCTGAGCAGAGCAGTGCCCTCACAGACTGGAAAGTTCTGTCAGGGCCAGGAGGCTCCATTGCAGGGGGAACCTTTGTGGGCCTTGCAGGTGGGGCCTGACGGGGGCCTGCGGAGAGAGTGTCAGGAGTGACGGGCCGTGCAGAAGGATCTAGGCCGGTATAGTGATGATGGCATCTTGTTCAACGCCTGTGAGGGCCCAGGCGCTGTCATTTCATTTTGCAGTTGAGGACATGGAGATTTAGATGGAGGTTAAACAACTGAGGGCTCACACCAGAGGCCAGGCTACAGGAGAAGGTGGAAACGTGGTGTTTGGGCAGCCCTGGTGTGTGAAGAAAAATAGTTGGAAATGTTGCGGTTCTCTTAGGGGAACTTTGAAGGTATCTCAGGACTGTGGGAAATGCACAGCTTAGGGAGTAGGGCGTCCTCGATTGCCTAATGGACCTTAGCAAGGCCTTCTCTCGAGAGTCTCTCCTCTCTGACCTTAGAGAGGAAGAGAGGCGAGATCTTTATAGTTTTACATTTTTGGGGTTTTTTTTGGGGGGGGTGCTTTAGTGCCACAGATGCTTATCACTCAAGATAATGATAGACTTCCTATTTTCAAATTGACAGAGTATAAAAGGGGGGTTGGGAAGTGGCCTGCTGAGTAGAATGTGGGGGGAGGGGTGGGAAGCTCAGGTTCCCTAGTCTCTTCCAGCTTTAGACAACCCTACAACCATGGTCGCTAACTAGAAACATAAGTTAACCTCAGCTGTATAACTGTATTT
>JAOXYA010102205.1:0-10836 GCA_028565675.1 Sorex palustris | reverse complement strand
TGATCGAGTACCCATCCCTCCACCAGTGCCCATTCTCCACCACCACTGATCCCAGTATCCCTCCCACCCCCCATCCCCCCACCCCACCCTTCCTCTGTGGAGAGAGAAAGAATTCATGGTTCTGTCAGATATTCAAAGAAGTTCAGTATTCACTTTTTTTTGTTTTTTACTGTTTAGAGTTTGCTAAATAACTGCTTTTGAATATGGAGTTATTAAAAGACATTACAGGGGGGAGAGATATAGTCTTGTGCCAGAGAGGGGCTAGAGTACATCCTTTGCATATGGGAGGCCCAGGTTTGAGCTCTGACACTGCATGGTCCCATGAATACCCACTAACACAGAACCAGGACTATCCCCAGAGCACAGTCAGGTGTAGCCCCAAACAAACAGAAAAGACATTAGAACTGCCCCCACACTGAGCCCTCTGCCTGGCATTTCCCTGAGAACAATGGCGAGCTGACGCTGAATGTTGAGAGCCCCCGTCACTTTGCATTTGTAATGTTTCAGGGCTGATGCAGCATATCCACATACATGAACTAATTTGTATATTTCTGGATCCTTTTTAATGTAATACAAAGCAACAATCGTTGGAACAATTCTAGGCTTAAAATCAATCAGACAACAAAGTTGCAATATTAAAATCAGATCTTTAAAATACATGTATGGGAACATTGTCATATCAGATGACAGGATTTCTTGATTTTTCAGGAGAGGCCTGTTATCATCACGGTCACTACAGGCTTTCAGTTCTGTAGTGAGCCTGGAGTAAGGAAGGAAGTGTCAAGGCTGATTCAGCTGAGCAATAAGCAAAACATCAAGAAAGCTGTAGCAATACCACAGTGGGGAGGGCATTTGCCTTCCACACATGGCCAACCTGGGTTTGATCCCTGACATTGTGGGTTCCCCCAAAGTCTGCCAAAGTGATTCCTGAGTTCAGAGCCCAGAGATAATTTCTAAGCACTCTTGGGCTGGAGTGACAGCACAGCGGGTAGGGAGTTTGCCTTGCAAGCGGCCAATATAGCTGACGCAAATTTGATTCCTCCGCCACTCTCAGAGAGCCCAGCAAGCTACTGAGAGTATCTCGCCCGCACGGCAAAGCCTGGCAAGCTTCCCGTGATGTATTCGATATGCCAAACACATTAATAACAAAGTCTCACACCGGATACGTTACTGGGCTCACTCGAGAAAATCGATGAACAACGGGAGGACAGTGACAGTGATTCTTGGACATATCCCTAAAACAAAAACAAAAGAAGGAAACAAGTCCTCAGACCCTGAGCTCCACTGTCCCTAATGCACCTTTGTCCTCAGTGCAACCCTCCCTGCCAGCCTCACATAGACTGGAAGGAGTCACCATGAGTGAGACCATCCTTTTGCATGGCTGACAGAACTCTGAGCTTGGGCCCAGCCCCCAAGGATGCTGTAAGGTGATTTGAGATAACAAACCTACTTTGCCTCTGGAACTCTCACACCTGTGGCTGTGGGAGAGCATGCTCTGTGGTGAGGAGGGCAATGGCCAGAGAGCTTTTCTCTGCCCAAAGTGCTGCTGAATGGAGCCAGAATTGGGCCAAGGCTCAGGGCTCATGCTCAGGCAGGAAGTTTGCAAGCACATGAGTGTGGGCCCCAGTCTAGGGGACTGATGTACTGCTGATGTGCTGCTGATCCACTCAGAAAGGTTTGTGAAGTGCTGCTCTTCAATTCCTTTAGGTTCAAAAGATGTCACTAATTCACTGGGTTCTTGTAGTGAATGAGGCGATGGGAGGGACCAAACCTGTTACATTTACTTCCTCAAAAGCAGGAATGATGGCTAGAGGGTTCATGTTTGTATGCCATCTCTGGCACCACATGGTCCCCAAGCACTGACAGCTGTCACCCACCCTAAAGGCTTTGAGCACTTCTGGGTGACTCTGGTGGTACTTGACACCACAGGACCTGAGCAGAGCCTCATTCTCAGCCCGGTTAACCAACCAGCTCAACTAACTTGCCAAGAATCACTGGGAGTTGTCACTGAGAACCACTTGGGAGCAATCCCTCAAGGAAAGTAAAAAGTTACCATGCTTGCTTTCCTAATAATATTCTGAAAAAACTACTCTACTACACTTCTATTTTGTACCCACAGACAGTTACCAAGATACAGCCCCAGGTGAAACCTTCGCATTCATGAGGCCAGAGAGAGAGAATAGCAATTAAGTCACTTGCCTTGCACATGGCTGACCCAGGGTTGACCTCTGGTACCCTGTACAGTCCCCTGAGCAAAGCCAGGAGTGATCTCTGAGCACAGAGGCAGAAATAAGCCTTGAGCACTGCTGGTTTAGTCCCTAAAGCAAAACAAAACAACAAAAGAACACTCCCCCAAATAGGCACACCCATGTCAATGCAGCTGACTCTTGGGTCCTGCTGGCCCTCAGATGCCCTTCCTTTAAGGAACCCTTAGTGGGGACAAACTCCCTCCCCATCCCACTCCCATCCACCCCCACCACTGTGTCCCTGATTGGCACCTAGCTCTGAGTGGGCACTTCTCAGTGGGCAGCAGGCGGGTGAAGCAGAGGAGAAGGCATGCAGATGCAGGGGGAGCTGAGAAAAGGAAGCAATCTGATCGTCTGCATTAAATATTTGATAGTGGCTAAGATTACCCAGGGCAACACCATGTATCTTGTGTCCTGCTGGTCCATTTGCCTGGTGTCAGGAGCATTTCCCTTTAAGGCCTCCCTGGGGCAGAGGCTGTCCCCTGTGCCTTTAAAGCTTTGTCCAGTGAAGCACTGCCATCCAGAGCCAGCATTGTTCATGGGAAGGTGTCACTGTCCCCAGCTTGAACATGCTTGGAAAAAGAAAACAAAAGCGTATTTGTAAGTAAAATGTCTGCGCTTAATAGACACACGTATAGAAAGCCCTGCAGCCACTCAATAGAGGGAAGGTGACTGAGTTTGATCACCCCCAGAAAGCAGGGACCCCATTCATGATTGATGTTAACTGGAGAAGGGTGAGTCTAGGGTGGAGGGGAGGGTGACTTGGCTGCACCAAAGACTACCAGAGAATAGAGAGAGACCAAGCTGGAGAATCATGGGGCATCCTTCAGCCAGTTAAATGAGCGACTTGGAGCTGGTCCAACTTGCTCTTTGACTCCATTGGGGAGATCTGGAAGGAAAGAAAGCATTTGTTCATGCGATTCCCCAAAGTGGCAAAAGCAAGGCAGGCAGTCCCCACCAACCACTTGGCAAGGTGCCTGGTGCAGTGAACAATGACTGTACGTGAGAACCCTTAGTGTGTAGGCGCTCAGAGAAGTAGATGGCCTTGCAAATGGGAGAGTGGGAGAAATCCTTCTGAAATCTCAAAGAGATTTCCATGAGTTCCAGAAAAAGTTAGTGCTTCATGTAGCTAATCCTGTACTCACCACCCCAAGACTTAGTGGTTTGAAACAACAGTCATTTTATTTGCTGTCAATTCTAGAGTCTAGCTTGTATGTGGTCTGGAGCGATAGCACGGCGGTAGGGCATTTGCCTTGCGCGCAGCCAGCCCTGCCGAGATTGGTTCGATTCCTTCACCCCCTCAGCAAGCTACTGAGAGTATCTGGCCTGCACAGCAAAGCCTGGCAAAGTACCCGTGACGTATTCAATATGCCAAACACAGTAACAAGTCTCAAAATGGAGACGTTACTGGGCTCGCTTGAGCAAATTGATGAACAACGGGAGAACAGTGCTACAGTGCTACAACTTGTATGTAGGTCCGTGGCACTCCTGTGTTCGTTTTCTGTGGTGGAGAGGCTGAGGTTGGGCTTCACTGGCTGGGATGGCTGCGCTCCACAGGTTTCTCGGTGGGGGAGCCAGATTCTTCCAGAGTTGTTCGCACTTCCAACAGTGTGAAGGGAGAGATTGCCAAGGCTCAAATCGCAAACTGGGAATGAGCACTGTGTTCTCCCAGATTTTGTCATTGACTCGAACCCTGGTGGCGATGCGGAGATAAGACTGAATGTGAGTTCTCTTCTGTGCAGCCACAGCAAGTCAGACAGCACTTCCCGGGAAGGGTCTTGGCATACAAGGAGCATGCTCCCAGTTGGGCTACCGTTCATCTCCACATCACCCGAGTTGCACCACTGGGGTAGAGCCACGCCAGAGCCTGGGTACCAGAGCCCAGACGGGCTGCTGTGTTTACCCAGACCCCAGCAGAGGGCATACTGTGGCTCTCAGAATGAAGGGTCTGCAGCTTCCATGTCAGGGGAGGAAACTATCCTCAGGCAATCCTCTCCCAAAGCCCCAGGGTGCACGAGGAAAGGAAGGTTTGATGGGGACTTAGTGAACTTCGCTCAGTGGGTGAGTGATGGCTCCCAGGAGCTCAGCGAATGTGAAAGGCTCAGAAGAGTTTAAATATATCCTAGTGGCCGCTGGCCTCAGAGCCAGAAAGGGATTTTTTGCTCTTAAAGCAGTGCCCAAAGTCATAAGGAAACTCATCAAAAGCCAAAGACGAACCATGTCAAATTGGCGGGTGACTGGAAAAACAGAATTTGGTACATGTGGGTATCCCCCACTTTGCACGAGTTCACAGGCCCTTTCTCTTTTACAAAAGACCTGTGCAGTATCCTCTGCTATTTTCATTTTTATTTAATTTTATTATTTGAGGCACTGTGATTTACAGTACTATTCAGGATAGGGTTGTATGCATACAGTGTTCCCACACACAAGCCCCACCAGAGTGCTTCACTCAACCATTGTCTTGGGGTCCCCTGCTCCCTAATTTTGGTAAACTCAATTCTGCGAACCAGTCCTCAGATTCTATTGTCTTTTACTATTTGTTATTTTCAATGGCGTTTTTAATTTTTTTTTTTTTACTTGATCCTGGAGGGGGATTTTTGCTTTGAAAAGACTGAAGTTGATGACTAGAAACAGACTTGGGTAACAGTTGGGGGCTGCACTCCCAAACTACTCTGGTATCCTCAGAGCAAGCTGTCCTGGCTTGGAACCATCTGCACTTAACCCTTTTTTGAAGCCATTACCAAGATGTGCAGTGAGATATCGCAAATATCCAGAGGTGGGAAATTGGAAAAAATGATGAAGGGTAGCAAGCATTTGCATCAGGGAGCTTGGGAGGGATGGAGGTTGTGACTGGCAGCCCTGACTTGATAGTAAGATTCTGCCTTTGAAAGGGCATGTGGGCTGAGAGCCGGGTTGCAGAGCCTTTTGAGAGCCTGCCAAGAACCTTATATGGGGCTGGAGAGAAAGCTCAAGAAACTGAGTGGAGGTTTCATATGTAAGGATACCCAGATTCTATCCTTAGCTCCATGTGGAGTGAGCACTAAGCAGGAGTCAGAAGTAATCCTGAGCACTGCAAGGTATGGCCCCCAAATAAAATGTGTGGCCCCCAAATTCAAAACATAAATAAAATTACATGTGGAAAATGCTTGTGGCTAAGCAGAACTATTTTAAGCCACAGTGATCATGAACTTTGACCTTCAACATTGAGGCAGTAGACACACTGTCCTGTCCTGGCAGGTACACCAAAATAGTACCTATTTATATTGTAAGTAGGTAAATCTCTTCTCACTCTCCTACACCACAGTCTCCTGACCTCCCACACCCAACCACCAAGGACCCACCTAAGGCTGTCCTCAGCCTCCCTCGGAGCTCAGTGCCCTTGAAGTTCTCACACGATGTCCACACCCACGTGCTCTTCACTCATGCAGGCATTGGAGTTACCCGTCATTCCTGCCATAGTGATGGTGCAATGTTAGTGCTCAGGTGTTATTTGGTATGATTTGTAAGTTATTATTTGGGCCAGAAAACACTCAAAATTTTTCCATAGAAATAAATGTTCATTGTGTCTTTATTTGTCTGTCATTTGGGCTTATGAAAGGTTTCATAAGAGCACTCTGATTTCAGAGAGCCAGAGCAGATACCTTTCCAGGCAACAGAATATTACTCAGCATCAGAAAAAAAATTATGTTCATGACAGATGTAACCATGCAGAGGAAGCTGGGGGACATTATGTTAAGTGAAATCAGCCCTCACCGAATAAATCGTGTGAAGTTCATGAGTTCTGTCTAGGAGATACAGAGGATGATAGAGGATTCTCACATTTCAGGGGATTGTTGGGGGAGAAATGCAGGTGACATACCTGGCAGTGCTCAGGGCTTAGTCCTGACTCTGTGCTCAGGGGACTATATGTAGGTAAACCATGTGTAAGGCAAGCACCCTACCCACCGCATTATTGCTCTGACCCTGAAACTTCTGCTTAATGTTTTTTATTTTTATTTTTTGCTTTTAATTTGTAAGGGTCATACCCTGAATTACTCAGGCTTTCTGTGGTGTCTGGTTTCGAACTCTGGGTCTCACATGTGCTAAACACGGACTCTATCCCTGGAGTAATTGCTCCAGTTGGATAGTTTATAAAGAAGCATATGTAAAATTTATTATCAAGAAGTTTGGGGAAACACTCTGTTTCATAATGAGACAACAGATGTCAGGCACACATTCATGCCTGATTTATTGGTACTTGGTGGTGACTCAGTAATTGTAGTAGTAGTAGTAATGTAGCTAAGTTCATTTGTAGAGGTTTCACATAAGAAATAGAATATAAATATGCCTAACACTTGCAACTATTGGCAACCTATACAGGGTTTTATACAAGTGTCCTCTTAGATTCTTCATAACTCTTCCTACTGGATACAAAGATCTCTCTTAGAGAGATGGGTCAATGGGCAACAAACAGCTAAACAACTGCTCAGGATTCCAGTCGATGGTGCAGTACAGCTTTGATGGATGTAGATTCACAAGCCACACTGTGGGAACTGGCATATTTTCAGGTCAAACTAAGCTCCAGGAGAGCAGGAATTGGTGCCATAGCCACCCTGGTGTTTAGTAGCTGCTCAATAAAAATGTGTGGATTGGGACCAGAGACATATACGGGGCCTAAGGTGCTTGTCTTGCATGCAGTGGACTCCAGTTCTCTCCCTGGCACCAAATATGGTCCCCTGAATGATGACAGGAGTGGTCCCTGACTCAGGTCCAGAAGTAAATCCTGAGTACTGCAGGGTATGACCCAAATAAAACAAAAATGTTGAATAATACCATGTTTTTGTGGTCATCACATAAACTGATAATATCTGAATACTTGTGAATATTTGTTTGGTTACCTGAATCTTTGTCAAAGGAAAATGCCTTGAGGTTAATAGCGGGTTCTTTTTTTTCATTGGGGATCAATGTAATAACCAATTTCCACTTCAAATATCCCTTTCTTTTGATTTCAGAGGTGAAAGTACCAGACCTGGAGATCGAATGCCTCTGTGCTAAAATTGCCTTCCGGTCATGTCTGTGCTCATTTATGAAAGCCTTTGGTTTCTTCAGTAAAAAATGGCATGACAGACCCAGTCTTGTCTGCTTTCCCAGGAGGCCAGAAGCTGTGCCCGACCAAGAAGGGATCCCGTGCCCACACTCTTCAAGCTCGGGGTCTGTCCTGCAAGAAGGGTGAAGGATTTAACCAGCTCAGTCTCAATCCAGAGACCAGTGAAATTATGGCAAACTGCACATCTCACAGGGAATCACTTCATTCCTCCCCCTCCATACCTCTGTCTGCTTATTTATGATTCTCATCTTAAAAACAAGTTTTTAAGAATCTATTCTTATTTTCCATGAATAGATTGGTTTTATAGTCAACCTCCCAGAAGAGAGCAATGCAGAGTCTCCTATTCCCGCACCTGGCTGTCTTCACTGGGCCCCTCTCGGAGGGGGGTGGGTTGAGTTTCTCTTCCTTCCCTGAGCAGAGCTCTGGCAGCAAAAGACCTCCAGAACCCAGCCACAGCGATGTTCAGGACCACTCTCCTCTCCACATGCTCGGACAACTCTCACGCATGAAGAAACCGGCGGAGAAACCCAGGTGTGTGGGATCCAGGCCAAGATTTCCAAGCCTGCTCGAATCAGGACTGGGCCTCCTCTACCCAGACCCTCCATCTTCCAGTAGCTAGGCAGTCACATCCACAAACTGACCCTGGTGCCTTGTAATCTCATCAACGGCCAAGATGCAGAGACTATAAAACCAAGCTCCCAGAAGCTCTAAGAACTAAACCTCTTACAGTCTCGTTCTCCCTCTCGGAGAACCCAGCAAGCTACCAAGAGTATTCTGCCCATATGGCAGAGCCTGGCAAGCTCCCCGTGGCATATTCAATATGCCAAACACAGTAACAATAATGGGTCTCATTCCCTTGATCCTGAAAGAGCCTCCAATATGGCACTGTTGGGAACGACGAGTAAAGAGAGGCTGCTAAAATTTCAGGACTAAGATGAATGGAGACGTTACTGGTACCTGCTCGAGCAAATTGATGAATAACAGGATGATAGTGATAGTGATAGTGATTCTTACTTGATCCTCGCAATGTCATGGCCATGTAGGGACTTTTCATGCCCAGTGCACGGGGAAGAAATGGGGAGCAGTGATTTCATCTAGAACAATCCCCAGTTCCTCACACTACTCTCAAACTACTTCTTGCCGGCTCTGTGTGCAAGCACTGGGAAGCAGTTTGGCTGTGTCCGCTGACTTCAAAATTCTTTCACTTACACAGTTTTACAATGCAGGGCGGGTGGGGGGTAAGGGGGTGGAGGGTGGAGGGGGGGTCTCGTTTTTCTCCCCAGGACTGGGGCAGACAGATCGTCCATACAGGCAAGTTTACTATGGCAGGGGAGGGATCTCATAGTGAAATATTCCTCAGCCTTCTCAGAGTAAGTCATCCCTTCTGCTGGGCTACCACATCCTTTCAGACAGCCCAGCGTGTGTGTATTGGTGGGGCAATGTCTGTGGAGGGGGGCTGTCTTTTCCTAGCCCAGGCCTAAAGGATCACAGGACTGTTTGTGGCCCTTGTCACTGTAGGTAAATGGTGTGCCTTACCAGTCTCCTCTGAGTAATCTATAGACTTTGGTGGGCAGGCATCCATTTCTCCACACAGTGAACTCTGCCTCCATCTCCAAATCCAGGACCTGACATATAGCAAGTACTTAATATCTATTGAATGAGAAGATGAGTGAATGAACGAACAAATGGTCCCACACAGGGAGGAAGTAATTTTAATTGTTTAGGGGCCTTAAGCTATGTGGCTAGTTTCTGACTTTGTGATAAATGCCAACCACTTTTCAGTGAGCCTCTCTCTCCTGGTATCCCCTTGCTGTATAGTTAGGACTTAAGTTTTCCAAGGCAAGGGTTGTGCCTGGATTTGGGAGGAGAATGGCAAGAGAGAGAGTTAACCTCAGGAGGTTGAGGGGTGGGGCGTGGGACAGCTCACACAGAGGCTTGCAATGGTTTCTAGGCTTCTTATTAAGCACCCAGGATGGCCCAGTGGTTCTTGAGAATAATAGCAATTTTCCATCAATCCTTAGGAAACACCCTATAGTTTCTGATTGAGCTCCTTAGTGTTTCCATGACTTTCCAACTGTTTCAATCTGCCCGTCCTTCCCAGTTCTTCTCTCCTCAAGGAGTGCTAGTATGTACATTAACTTCTGCTCCTCTGATAAGCAGAGTGGCTTGAATTTGGGGGAACCTTCCTTTAGTTTTCCCATGGGTGAAATGGGAAATTTCCCTGTGGATCAGACTCCAGAGAAACTTGTAACTTAACTCTGTAGCAGTCACTCCCTGTGGAAGGTTTGTTCTTGTTTGCCTTCACATCTTAGCAGGGAAGGGGGCCTGACCCAGACACGCTCCAGCCCATCTGCCTCTCCACTCTGCCAAAGTCTCTCAAACAAGGAAGGAGAACCCATAATATTTGTGACAAGTAAATTAGGAACAGGTGTCATTAGAGGCAGTAAACCTTTCTGATTTTCAGGAGTACTGGCAAGATGCCAGCAAGCTGTCCTTCCCGACTGATAATTGTTTCCTCTACAGACCAAATCTGCAAGCTCCAGCTCGGCCTCTGCACCACGCCTGCCATTGGCCTCTCCTTTATGTCAAGTGAAACTGCTACTGTGCAGAGAATGTTGATGGCTGGTGGAATGGAGGTTTATGAGCCTGAGCCCCACCCCCATTGTCTGGGAAGGCATATTTCACGCTGAAGCACTTTGTTCCCTTGGAGAGGCAAATAGCCGAGCATCTCAAGACTTACAGTCAGAGCTGATGGGACAGACCTTCCACCTCTGCAGCAGTGCCAGGGATTTATGGGATGACTTAAAGTGAGCACTGGAAACCTTCAGGGCTAAGCAGTATTCTCAGTGTGGGTGTGGAATCACTGAATTTACCTCAGTTTCCTGCAGTGAATCCTACCTTCCCTGCCAGCCCAGCAGAATCGTCAGCCGTCAGCACCCACCTGCCGTGCTTGTCCCCACTGTAGACTCAGTGGATGGGAGGGCTGTTATTCCTCTGGCTTATTCAGTTTTCTCTTCTGCTGCCAATCATTGGTTAAATGCCATCACAACGTGGTTAGCTAATAGGCACTGAGCCATTTCTTTGGTTTGGATGAGCATGCAAGTCTTACATGGTCCACCAGAGGGCAGCATCTTCATGAACTCAGCTCCAGGTCTGGTCGGGGAGGAGAGCCATGCAACAGCAATCGCCGTCATTGGGAGAAAAGGTGAGCGTGGGCTGAAGAGGAAGAAAACCTGTCTGAATTTAGCATCATGAGTGTGCGTGTGTGTGTGTGTGTGTGTGTGTGTGTGTGTGTACAGACAATATACTGACATAAGTTGTAGTAAAGGCATAGTCATGATCCCCTAGCATACCCCAGATAGCACAGCGGTAGGGCGTTTGCCTTGCACGCAGCCAACATGGCCGACCCGAGTTCGATTCCTCCGCTCTCCTCTCGGAGAGCCCAGCAAGCTACCGAGAGTATTCGATATGCCAGACACAGTAACAACAAAGTCTCCAATGGAG
>JAOXYA010102188.1:0-10836 GCA_028565675.1 Sorex palustris | reverse complement strand
GGTAGGGTGTTTGCCTTGCACGCGGCCGACCCAGGTTCGATTCCCAGCATCCCATATGGTCCCCGAGCACCACCAGGGATAATTCCTGAGTGCAGAGCCAGGAGTGACCCCTGTGCATCGCCAGGTGTGACCCAAAAAGGAAAAAAAATTCCCAGAACATGTTGTTAACGGTTTTTAATTATCGAATTAACACTTGGTAGTGTGTTTGCTTTCATTCAGCCAACCCGGGTATGACTCCTCTGTCCCTCTCGGAAAGCCTGGCAAGCTACCGAGCTACCGAGAGTATCCTGCCCACACGGCAGAGCCTGACAAGCTCCCCGTGGCATATTCGATATGCCAAGAACAGTAACAAGTCTCACAATGGAGACATTCCTGGTGCCCACTCGAGCAAACCGATGAGCAACGGGACAACAGTGCTCCAAGTGCTCCAGTACCATTAACGCTTGAATCTCTCCTCCTGTAAGATAGCCTGGTCGCTGGCTCCCACTGGCTGTTTTCTCTCTTTCCTTTCACCTCCCACCTTCCAGAAGGAATTACCACTCCAGGTGCATCCTTCCAAGTACGAATATGAAAGTACCCCCCTGGAAAATGTATAGCCACACCTTCAAAGTTCCTAGTAATGATACTAACATGCCGTGTATAAGTTGGAGAAAATTTGCTTTGGCTCAGTCATACTTTTTGACATCTCTGTGTTCATTCATGCACATTCATTCTGTGTCTTTACTTTGAATTTCATTCCCTTTGCATGAGAGCCCACAATTTACATCTCTAGTCTCCGCTGACTGAACGGCCGAATCTTTTGCTCTCCTTGGCTTTGCATTCTCTGCCAGTATCTTCTTCACATTTTCTTTGTCCACGTGGATGGGGCTTGCTCTCGGCTACTCCAGAGAACATTTCCAAGTTTGTTCCTTTTTTGTTTTTTGTTTGTTTGTTTGTTGTTGTTATTGTTTTCTTTTTTGGCTTTTGGGGTCACACCCAGCGATGCTCAGGGGTTTCTCCTGGTCCCAAGTCTGTTCCTTTTTAATTTGTTTTTCCAATCCAAGAAATCAATACATATAGTTTAAAGCCCATAAGTGTCCTACAGAAAAGAGTCTTATGGAAAACAGTGGCCCCCTCCTCCTGTTGCTTTCTGCCCACTGGGAATGGCTTTCAGACTTTCAACTTCTACAGACTCTTTTGGTAACTAACTTCCAAATTTATAGCACAGGGGGTAGGGTGTTTGCCTTGCACGCGGCCAACCCGGGTTCGATTGCTCCGTCCCTCTCTAAGAGCCCGGCAAGCTACTGAGAGTATCCCACCCGCATGGCTGAGCCCGGCAAACTCCCCATGGCATATTCAATATGCCAAACACAGTAACAAGTCTCACAATGGAGACGTTACTGGTGCCCACTCAAGCAAATCGATGAACAACAGGAGGATAGTGCTGCAGTGCTATATAGAGAGATATATACATATATGTATATATATACACACACATATATCTTTTATTATTAATTGTTCATTTTGGGTTTTGATCTAGGGAGTTGTTTTTGTTTTTTGGAATTTTTTTCTGTCTTAAAGCTGACCTCTGGTTTCCAAAGAACAGAAGGTAAGAATTTAGCAGCTGGGTTGGAGATAAAGCACAGGGGGTAAGGTGCTTGCCTGGCACATGGCCGGCCCCCAGTTCAGTCCCCAGCACTACATATATCCTGCTGAGCATGGCCAGGAGTGAGCCCCGAGCACAGCTGGGTGTGACCCAAAGAGAGCAAAACGAGCAGAATCCTGGGGCCAGGGAGATCAGGCAGCGTCTAAGGCACATCTAAGGCCTGGCATGTGTCGACCTCAGTTCAGTCCCCGGTACCAAATATGATCCCCTGAGCACCCCCAGAAGTAAGTGTGTCCCAGACCTCCCCCAAAAAGAAAGAGTTTAGGAGACTGGGGTGATAGCACAGCGAGTAGGGCGTTTGCCTTGCACTCAGCCAACCCAGGTTCAATTCCCAGCATCCCCTATGGTCCCCCGAGCACCGCCAGGAGTAATTCCTGAGTGCATTAGCCAAGAGTAACCCCTGTGCATCACTGGGTGTGATCCAAAAAAGCAAGCAAGCAAGCAAGCAAGCAAGAAAGAAAGTTCTCTGTTCTCTCCTACACCCTCATTCTCACGCACGCTTCCTCTTACATCCTCCCAATCCCCATAACAACAAAGCGTCATTTCGGCTTGTTCAGTATCAGTCACCTGCTGCCTTTTTTTTGGGGGGGGGGGTTACACCCAGCAATGCCAGGAGTTATTTCTGACTCTGCACTAAGGAATTGCTCCTGACGGTGCTCATATGGGATGCTGGCTACTCCAGAGAACATTTCCAAGTTTGTTCCATTTTTTTGTTTGTTTGTTTGTTGTTATTGTTTTCTTTTTTGGCTTTTGGGGTCACACCCAGCGATGCTCAGGGGTTTCTCCTGGTCCCAAGTCTGTTCCTTTTTAATTTGTTTTTCCAATCCAAGAAATCAATACATATAGTTTAAAGCCCATAAGTGTCCTACAGAAAAGAGTCTTATGGAAAACAGTGGCCCCCTCCTCCTGTTGCTTTCTGCCCACTGGGAATGGCTTTCAGACTTTCAACTTCTACAGACTCTTTTGGTAACTAACTTCCAAATTTATAGCACAGGGGGTAGGGCATTTGCCTTGCACGTGGCCAACCATTTCCTCTTTCGGATGCTGGTCTGAAAGGCGACACTTTCCTACACAGATCTTCCAGGGGAAGATCTGGGGACTGCATCGCTTTTTGCCCACTCCATGGAGGCCTGTCCATCAGGGCTGCTTTAGGGGACAGGGGAGAGGGGGGTGTGCACAGCCCTGCCAAGGAAGCACTGCAGAAATCAGATATATGCAGAGACACCCCCAAAACCCGTCCCCAGGTCACACCGAGACTCCCTCCTCGGGCCTGGAAAGTTTGTTTTCCTCATTCCGCTCTGTTTTCCTCCGCAGCTTCCAGCAGGGCCCCAGGGTGCTAAGCCTGGGCTCGGGGCCCTGATGAGGTGTCGCGGCTGAGCACTGAGCCGGGGGTGGCGATTACTCGGTGGCAGCCATGAAGCTGACGTCGTCCCTACAGCTGCTGGCTTTGTTTTATTTTTTAAGGGGAAAGAGGGAGTTATGTCATTTGTTATTTTTAGAGTAGAAGGACTATAGCCTCTCTGGGAAATAAAACACAAAAGTCAGATGGGAAGAAGAGAACACAGGGAGGTCCCACGTCTCCTCCTCCCGTCAGAGCCCAGCCCAGCCACGTTGCTGTGCTCTAGAATCTGCCCCTGGGTCCGAGGCCTAGTGTCCTCCTGTGGACTGGGCATAAGCCTCCATTTTCTCCACTATCGATGGTATCAATGGAAATTCTAGTGCTCACCTTGATTTGGTAGTGACTGATGGACTCCACACTTCGGCAGCCCAGAGAAGTGCTGACTGGGGGCCAGTGGAGTGCCATGTGCCCTCACAGGCTCGTGACTCCTCCCCTCAGACCTGCCCTGAATCGTGCGGGTGCCCCAGGGACCTGACCCTCCGCAGTCCTGACTGCAGGAACTGGGGTGAGGCCTGAGCTTGTGGCATTTTTTTCTTTTGGGGCCACACCCGGCGATGCACAGGGGTTCCTCCTGGCTCTGCACTCAGGAATCACTCCTGGCGGTGCTCGAGGGACCCTATGGGATGCTGGGAATTGAACTCAGGTCAGCTGCGTGCAAGGCAAATTCCCTACCCACTGTGCTATCGCTCCAGTGCCCTGAGCTTGTGACTTTTTAATGTTCCTCTGCTCTGAGAGCCGCCAGGGGGAGGGGAGGAAGCCATTCATTCTTCCTTTTCCACACGTCCATGTTAACATATTCTGCCCTGTAAGGAGCATGTCCCAGTTTTCAGGTGCTGCTCTGGGTGGTGCCAACTCACAGCATCCCTCCCCCAGGCCAGCAGAGGGGGCTTTCATCCAGAATATGTAATCTGGTAAGGGTGGGGTGAGGGGTGACAGAGAGCCCCTGGGAACCATAACCTCATGACCAGAAGATCCCGTGATGGACCAAAACGAGTCCCGTGGGCGCACCCGAGTTTTCCAGGGAGAGTCTGATTCTCAGGGCAGGCAAACTTGTCTAGTGAGGGCACAACGCTGGTGTTTCCCAAGCCCCAGCGATGGGGACACTGGGACCATGCAGGGGATGGAAGTGAGCTCTTTGCAGCTGGGGAGGAAGGATGCTTTCTGTTGCTCACTTAAAGAAGGTGCATTTCCAGGGGTCAGAGAGATGGTGCAGTGGGTAGGGCACTTGCCTGGGTAGGGCACTTGCCTGGAGTACAGCAGACCCAGCTTGGTCCTCATCCCCTGACACCACCATGAGTGATCCCTGAATGCAGAACCTTAGTAAGCCCCGAGCACTGACGGTGTGGCCCACAGACTCAGCAAAACAAAAAGAAGCAGGTGCTTTTCCAGAGAGTGCTGGGTGATGTTCGTTTGCTTGTTGCTTTTTCTGGAAAGGAAGCAGTAGGCCAAATAGGTTTGGGGACTTCTGTGTCAAGAGTGTCACAGGGGGGTGGAGCGATAGCACGGCGGGTAGAGCATTTGCCTTGCACGCGGCCGACCCGGGTTCAATTCCCAGCATCCCATAAGGTCCCCTGAGCACTGCCAGGTGGAATTCCTGAGTGCATGAGCCAGGAATAACCCCTGTGCATCGCCGGGTGTGACCCAAAAATAAAACTAAGAATTGCAAAACAGTCTCAGCTCTCATGGGAAAATGGGGCAGTGGAGTGCCAGCGCGCTGGTAGTTATTGTCCCCCTAGGAAGAAGCGCACAGGAGGGGAGCCCCCAAATAGGAAAGAAAAGTCTTGCGGTCCACAACATCAAGGCTGTAGGAGAGAGGCAGGGATGGGATTGGGGACTTTTTTTTTTAATGTTGTTCATGATGATTTATTACATTCAGTATTCCAACACCAATCCCGCCACCCTTACACCGTCCCACTGCCATTATTTCCAGTTTTCCCAACCACCACCTGAGCCTGCCCACAGGCTGTGGAGCCTGGCAACAGGCGCTGGAGCAGATAAGACCTGTCCCTGCAGAGTGACCAGTAGGGAGTGTCTGGGTGCATTTTACTAGCATCAGGTACCTGGTGTTGAGTCTCATCCCCCAAGAAGTGTCACCTAGCTGCCTCCCTAACTGCAGCATCTAGCCTTAGTTGGGATTGGGCCAGGGCAAAGTAGAGTTGGAAAGGTGATAGGTCAGTAAACTTTACGTGATTGGACCATCCTCTTAAGCCGAGACCCTCTATAAAATATGTGTATAGCTGGCAATAAAATGAGTGGCCACCAGCTGTCTCCCAGAGTGGTTTCTCCGCGCACCCATCATCCTCCGCGCCGTGTCTGCCCGGACCCGGTGTGCAAGGTGTCTGGGCACATTGGGGAGAAACTGTTCCCCAACAGCCCGAAATGGAGACCTTTATAGTTCATGCTTCCCCCATGAGCTAGATCCTGGGGTGCAACTCACTTTGATTAATACTGTTTGTTTCTTGACAATCATTTGCGTATCAATAAACGATTGCATACTTTCTTTTGGGGATTTTTGGGGCTTTGGGGGTTTTGTTTTGTTTTGGGGAGGGGAGGTTTGGGGCCATACCTGGAAGTCCTCAGGGCTTACTCCTAGTTCTGTGCTCAAGGAGGGACCAGTCCTAGAGGGTGACTGTCTGTGGTGACAGGGATCAAAGCGGGGTCGGCTGCATGCAGCGTAGCGCCTTGACCCCTGCATCCTCTCTCTGGCCCCTCACATCCTTCTCTTTCACTCGGACTCACGGACTCCCACTCTGGCTGTCCATGGGAGCAGCTGTCTTATAGACACCAGGGGGAGGGGCCGTGAGAAGGAGCAGCCCCCCCCCCTGGACTCCCAGAACACCTCCCACCATCTCCACCGCCCTCCCTGACCTCCCCCCCCACCTCTGGGGAACCTCTAGAATCGTTTTCTGTTGGAGATGTGCTTTGTTTTGTTTTGTTTTTTATTGCCTATCCTGGTTCTGGAATGGGATACTACTCTCGGTAGCTTGCCAGGCTTTCCAAGTGGTATATATATTTCCAAGAAATGTATATATTTCCCTCTATGATTTGTTGTCTAGTGTCTGAATCCCATCAAATATACTGTGGTAATTATGGTAAAAGGGTAGGGAGTATCTTATGATGTGTCGAGGCAGAGCCTGGCAAGCTCCCCATGGCGTATTCGATATGCCAAAAACTAACAATAATGGGTCTCATTCCCCTGACCCTGAAAGAACCTCCAATATGGCAGCATTGGGAAAGACGAGAGGGGACAGGCTGCTAAAATCTCAGGGCTGGGATGTATAGAGTTGTTAATGGCACCCGCCCAAGTAAATCGATGAACAACAGGATGACAGTGATATAGCCATACGGTCATACAGTGACAGTGATCCTGGTTCTGGGAACTGGGGGATTCTGAACACAGACAGTTCCGGCAGCGCTTGAGACAACTGAAGAAGTACTGAAAGGGTCACCAGGAAGGATGACGCCACAAATGGGGTCTTGGAAGCTGGGCTGGGGGAGTGCAGGGTGGGGGGGGGAGGCAGAGACGGTAACCACTGCTCCCTGTCACTCTCCCACTTTCTTTTGTTATTATTTGTTTTGTTTGTCTTTGGGTCACACCCAGCAATACTCAGGGCTTCTTCCTGGTTCAGCACTCAGGCATCACCCCTCACAGTGCTTGGAGGACCCTATGGGATGCCAGGGATCGAACCTGGGTCAGTCACATGCAAAGCCAATGCCGTGCCCGCTGTGCTATCGCTCCGGCCCTCACTCTCCCTCCCACCTCCTGTCCACAGGACACCACGACGTCGGTGAGGATCGGCCTGATGATGGAGGAAATGATCTTCAACCTCGCTGACACGCACCTCTTCTTCAACGATCTGGAGGTTTGGAATTGCTCACTTCCTTTTCGATTCGCCCTGTTTGGTCACCTGCTGGGGGACCTGGGGGGATCTAGTGGGGGGCAGGCAGACACCATCTTCACCTTTTTTTGTGGCAGTGGTTAATTTTTCTCTTTACCCCTTGGCGGGCTGGAGTGATAGCATAGCGGGTAGGGCGTTTACCTTGCATGCGGCCAACCCAGGTTTGATTCTTCCATTCTTCTCAGAGAGCCGAGAAAGCTACTGAGAGTATCTTGCCTGTGCGGCAAAGCCTGGCAAGCTACCCGTGGCATATTCAATATGCTAAAGACAGTAACAAGTCTCACAATGGAAACGTTACTGGTGCCTGCTCAAGCAAATCGATGAACAATGGGAGGACAGCGCTACAGTGCACTGCTATCCTTGGGAGGCTGGAGACTGGCTAGCAGACCCCAAGAAGGCTCCAGGCTGCAGCCAGGGATGGCTGATGAGAAACACACTTGATCCGATTATCTCCCAGTTTCCAGGGGCTGTTAACAGGCTCCGCTCTCTCGGCTCCTCCGGGGTGCTGGCCGCTGGTCGTCGCACTAATCCAATAAACGCTGTGTAGTTGCTTCCTCCCCCGATTTGCGATGGAATCCGTTTTTGAAGGCAAATTAGTCCAGCTCCTCTCGGGTCAGTAATAATTAGCAGTGGGCCAGGATGGAAGCTTTTAAAAACAACGGACGTTCCCCTGAAAACACGTTTTGCAAGAAGAGATGAGCAGAGTGGGGAAAGCGCTTCCACATTCCTGAGCGGGAGGGGTGGGAGAGCAGGAAGGGCTGTTGCAGGCCTGGACGGCTATTCACTGTTTCCTAAGTGGCCCATGGCAGGAAGATCTGGGGAGAAATTCCCTTGGAAAATACATCAAAAGGGGCTGGAGTGATAGCACAGCGGGTAGGGCGTTTGCCTTGCACGCGGCCGACCCGGATTCCATTCCCAGCATCCCATAGGGTCCCCTGAGCACCACCAGGAGTAACTCCTGAGTGCAGAGCCAGGAGTAACCCCTGTGTATCTCCGGATGTGATCCAAAAAGCAAAAAAGAAAGACAAAATTAATGAATTAAATGAATAAATAAATACGGATGCGCCATTGCATACACACATCAGCCTCAGGATACCCAATATTGTTAGGGTCAGACTTCACCTCACACCTTCCTTCCGGGCAAGAAGGGAAGGACAGCACTTACTGGCCTCTAAGGAAGAGCAAGTAACTTTCTCAGAGTGAAAGAGTTCATGATGCTGGAGCAATAGCACAGTGGGGTGGGCGTTGGCCTTGCATGCAGCCGACCTGGGTTCCATCCCTGGCATCCCATATGGTCCCCCGAGCACCGTCAGGAATAATTCCTGAGTGCAGAGCCAGGAGGAACCCCTGATCATCGTTGGGTGTGACCTCAAAAAGCAAAAAAAAGGAAAGATAGAAAGAGTTCAGTCTTTGATTAGGGAGCTGACATGGGGATAGTCTGGCTTTCCAGATTACAGTAGAAAGTACCTATTACCAGAACCTATTACAGTACCTATTATCGGTTTTTCAGATTGAAAAGTAACGACGGTTTACTGTGGGGAAAAACAATTCGACTCCATGGGAATCATCTTTTTTGGCCCCTGGAAAATCCCTGGCGTCCAAACTGTAAACTAGAAATTAGGAGGCTGTGGATGCTGGCGCATCCCGGTCCACCCAAGCCGCGTCAGAACCTGTCACCAGGTTTCCCCTTGGATCCACATTTCTTGAGTCCCGGAGGGGAGACCTTGCTGAGAAAGTCAGTCCTGAGTTCTCTCCAGTCTAAGATCCCCAGGAACCCCAGGTGGGCCTCAGTCTTCCTTCCCATAAAATGGAACTCACGTTCCCTGTCCAGCATCTGCTCCAAGGAGAGGATTGAGGTAGAAGCTCGTCAAGGATGAAGGAGCTTGGGGGCCAAAGAGATAGTACAGTGGCTAGGGCGTTTGCCTTACACTAGCCTGGCCCAGACCCAGGTTCAGTCTCTGGTATCCCATATAGTCACAAGCACCACCAAGACTGATTCCTGAGTGCAGAGGCAGGAGTAACCTCTGGGTGTTGCCCGGATGGGGTCCAAAAGCCCAAAAAAAAAAAAAAAGATGATAAAAGATGATGGGTCTTGGGTTGGGACAAGCAACGTCATCAGGGCCCAGGACTTTCTCTTCATCCAAAGGTATTGTCAGTCGCGTGCGTGTGTGTGTGTGTGTGTGTGTGGTGGAGGGGGAAGAGGATGGAGAAGCGGGGAGTAGACCAAGAAAGAGAACGCACAAGTGTGTGTGTGTCATGGCAGTTGAATTGAATTCCGAAAGTATCTGTGGGTGTAACGCAGTGAGAGAGGCCCAGCTGATGGCACAGAGCTCGCCCACTCTAGCCGAAACTGAAGTAGGACTGTGGCTCCCAAGGGTCACCGGTCCAGGCTAGACTTTGCTTCTCCTTATCTCTGCCCAGAGAGCCGGGCCGCAGCAAAGTCACCCCGAGACCCCGGGGCCTGGGCAGTGACAGCCAAATCAGCCCACAAACGAGGCAGCCCAGGAGCTTGAAAAGGACAAGAAGGGGGCGAGACCATCCAGTGTGTGTATGTGTATGTGTGTGTGCATGTGTGTGCAGTGTGTGCATGTGTGAGCATGTACATGTCTTGCATGTGTGTGCATATGTATGTGTGCATGTGTGTGCATATATGTGCTCACGTGTGTGCATGTGTGTACATGTGCGCGTGTGTGCATGTATGTGTTCATGTGTGCGTATGCATGTGCGTGTGTGTGCATGTGTGTGTGCTCACATGCATGTGTGTGCGTGTGCACATGCATGTGTGTGCACGTGTGCAGGGATGATGAAGCGTCAGGAAAGGGTTCCCATTGGTAATGTTGGAGCTAAGGCCTGGCTGGACAGGGGACAGGAGCTGACCAGGTGGTCTTCTAGGGTGGTAGGTTCAGTGCAAAGGCCCTGTGGTGAGAGCATTTAGGGAGAAGCCCCAGTGGTCACTGGGAGTGAGTGAAAGTCAGGGATGCTAGAACTCCAGAGGCTGGAGAGGGAGGCGTGGACAAACCCCAGGTCCCCAATTACCTCTGAGTATGCAACCAGGGGCCAGGGACCATCAAACTGGAAATGCTACGAGACCTAGTATGTGTTTTGTGCGCTGTGGGGAGGTGGGGAGGTCACCATTGGGCTGACGTCGAGAGTTGGGGATCTGGCTGTGGGTGCAGGCGACAGGCGGAGGGCTTGCTGATGTCCTGGAGGTGGGAAATGGGCAGCAAAAGGACAGAAGGAGGCTGAGGGCATGGACTTGGCTGGCTGGCTGATGATGGACGAAAGGGGAGGAGGGCCATGGACAGCTGCTGCCCCCTGCCCAGATCAGCAGGCAGGCACATGTGCAGTGCCAACAGGCAGAGCTCTGGGCATGGGGCAGGCGTGGGGCAGAGCCTGCTGGGCACTGAGGCCAGACCAGGCGTTTGCAGACCAAGGTGTCTTGGAGCCAACGTCTTCAGGGACGTGACCTTTACTGACCCTCTCCCTCTCGCCCCACATGGGCACCCCTCCTGGGGACAGAGCAGAGTGACCAGCTGCAGCTGCTGAGGGATGCCGCTTTGGTCCTAGTCTCTAAATTCTTTTCAAAAACGTCCCCAGGGGTTGGATCCATAGCACAGTGGATAGGGAGTTTGCCTTGCACGCGGCTGATCCGGGTTTGATTCCCAGCATCCCATAGGGTTCCCCGAGCACTGTCAGGAGTAATTTCTGAGTGCAGAGCCAGGAGGAACCCCTGTGCATCGCCAGGTGTGACCCAAAAAGCAAAAATAAAGGGGCTGGAGAGATAGCACAGCAGGTAGGGTGTTTGCCTTGCACGTAGCCGACCTGGGTTCGATTCCCAACATCCCATATGGTCCCCTGAGCACCGCCAGGAGTAACTCCTGAGTGCAGAGCCA
>JAOXYA010102161.1:0-10837 GCA_028565675.1 Sorex palustris | reverse complement strand
TCTCTCTCTCTCTCTCTCTCTCTCTCTCTCTCTCTCTTTCTCTCTCTCTCTCTCTTTCTCTCCTTTTGGGCATTATGATTTGCAATACAGATACTGAACGGTTATCATGTTTGTCCCTTTACCTACTTTCAACACTCAGTTCTTGTTCAGAGTGATCTTTGTCAACTGGTTTCCCCCCTCAGATTTTATTTTGTTTTATTTCAAAAGGACTTTTTATTTTAAAAAAAATGGAGTCACAGTGAGATACACAGTTACAAAGTTGTTTAATGACTGGGTTTCAATCATATAATGTTCCAACACCTGTCCATTCATGAATGTACATTTCCCTCCACCAGTGTCCTCAGTTTCCCTCCCTCTCCCCACACCGCCTCACACCTGCCTCTATGGCAGGCACTTTCTCTGTTTCTGTCTGTCTATCTGTCGTCTGTCTGTCTCTCCTTTTGGGTCTTAGGGTTTGCAATACAGTTACTGAAAGGTTATCAGGTACATCTCTTTGCCTACTTTCAACACTCAGTTCCTGTCCAAAATGATCATTTCCAACTATTATTGTCACACTGGTCCCTTCTCTATCCTCACTGCCCTTTGCACCCCACCCCACAGCCCTGACACTTGTGTCAGCTTCCAGCCGTTGACCAGTCCTCTGGCCCCTGTTTTCTCTGGCCTTGGATATTAATCTCATACTATTTTTCAACAAATATTTGCTCAGTTTGACTCCATTAAAACAGAGCACTTCCATTCATCAAGAGAGCCAGGAAGAGAATGAAAAGGGAAGTCGCAATCTGCCCCTTTGCCTCACATCTAACCAAGCCGGGACACCATCTGTTTTGTGAAAATCGGATCTATCTGGCCAGAGTGACAGTACAGTTGGTAAGGCACTTGCCGTGCACGTGGCCGACTCAGGTTCTATCCCCAGCATCCCATGTGGCTCTCTGAGCCCTGCCAGGAGTGATTCCTGATCACAGAGCCGGGAGTCGGCCAATATGAGTATCGCTCGATATGGCCCCAAAACCAAAAGAGAAAAAAAGGCAGATAAACAACACCATCAAAACAGAATCAAAATCACAAACAGGAATTTCACCAAGGATGCAGGAAAACCATGAGCCCGAGAAGAGAAGAGGGCTAAGGTGTAGTGTAGTGTAGTAATCCAGAATGCACCGAAGCTGAAGCGAGATCTTATTTGCTTCCCACAGAGCTGAGAAAAATGGGGATGGGGGCTCCAGGTGAGGGTCTGGAGGGACGACGGGCAAGGAGCGCGCTACAGAGCATTCCCTGCTTCAGCTTCCCGACCTCCATGTCTTTCTATGTGATCCTGAGCAGGGTGGTGCGACCTCATCCCTTGGGAACGTGAGTCTAAATTTCTTCTTCCAACAGCATTAACCTGTCAGAAGCATTGATCAATTACCTCCAGGAATTAAAATCCTGCAGGTACAATTATTGGCGGGGGTGGGGGTGGGGAGCTGAGCAGGGAGGGGTGCAAGAGAGTGTCCAGCCACTCCTTACGGTCTGCCTCTTAGGGGACAAAGTGGGGGTGGGGGATATAAGAACATTTATCATCAGCCTTCACTCCTTGCCCGGGGCCTTTCTATTAGAGTACAGTGTGCAATAAAAATCAAACACAGCCACTCATTTTGATCGACCACCAGAGTCACACACACACACACACACACACACACACACACACACACACACACACACAATGTCTTTCATTTCTCAGCTTTGCTAAATGCACAATGATGACAGAAGATGCTAACCTTAGGGAAATCTAAGGTCATTGGAATTCTTTATGGTGTTTTAGCAACTCCTCCGCGAACTAACATGATCGTGAGAAGCGTTTTTTTAAAGTTTACAAAGTGACTATAAATGCCAGAGCAAGAGGCCCCAAGGCCCCAGGGATGCTCCGGGCCTGAGCTTGGTGCTGCTCCGGCATGGCTGAGGGATGGGCCGGGGTGGCGGGCCAGAAGCGCCACACGAACATGGACAGAGCTGTGTGCAGACGGAGATGCCTGGTCAAGGGCCCTGTGATGGGGACACGGAGGCAGTCTGAGAGAACACAGTGGCCATTGACCAGGGAGGTGGCGGTGGGAGGGACAGTGTCTCACACAGACCAGGAGGGCAGCTGGAGGGGGATGGGACAGGAAGGACAGTGAGGGCTGGGCTGGGCCCCCCAACTCCCTCCCTATGCCCTCCCCCACACCACGCACACCTGCTTCCTCCCTTGCCCCCAGCTCCCAGAGGGGTGCCATCTGAGGTCACAGCCCTTTTCCTGAACTTCTGGAATCTTCATGGCCCAGAGAATTCTCCCTCATCAATTCAAGTGAAAATTCTCTTTAATCCAGTCCCTTGTCCAGCAGCAGCCAACGGCCCCCTCACCTACACCAAACCTCCCCGGGACCCATTCATCACCCTGGCCTGACACCCACTTCCTGACCCAGTCACCATTTAGCACCTGGAATTTCCCAGACGCGCACGCGCACACGCGCGCACGTGCACACACACACATACACACCCATACCATACACATACACACACACACACACATTTACACATGCACATACCACATATATGCACATATATACATATACACATCTGACACACATTTACACATGCATACATTCAACACACACACCAATATATATGCACATATATACATACACACATACACATATGCACATACACCGCACATATATGCAGAGAGATACATATACACATGTGCACACACCACACATACACCTGTACACATTCAGACTACACATACCACATGCATACACATACACACATATACACATGCACACTTATGCACATACACAATACACATATCCATCCCCCCACCCCTCCCCACAGGTGACAGCTTTTGCTCATCTACTCATAGCCTTGCTTTCACCCTTTCCATAATTGTGAGTGATCCGGCCCGCCAGCCCCGGCCCATTATTGACTTCTTTGCGTTTGGCCCTCCCCACCATAAGTGGGGTGCCCGTGTTATGGCTTCACACTGTCTCCTCAAATCCATGTGCTAACACCCTGACTCCCAGCACCTGAGAATGTGCCTCCTGTGGAGAAACGATCAAGATCCCTTAGAGTCCTGGGGGTGCCCCCGCCCAGGGGAAGGGTGGCACCCGGGGAGTAGGAGCTGAGGGTGATGGGTCAGCTGCTGGTGGGCTGCTCTCACCGGCCTCAGGACGCCCAGCTGCACTGCAGCTCCAGACTGCGAGAAAATAAACTTCTCTCCGGAAACCACCCGGACCCCGAACTTGGTTGACACGGCCCTGGTCGAAGAGGGACTCAGCCGTGGTCCCTTCACAGTGCCTGGCCCTCAGTAACAATGTGTGGCAAAGCGGGGGAAGGACTTCCTCCCATTCAGCAGACACGCCTTCTGGTCAAATAGGATAACTGCTGAAATAGACTTAGACGGGAAGAAACATCAATGATGCAAAGGGCGGGACAGTGAAAGGTGCCTCTTCCCCAGGGATGTTGTACGAAACGGGCAGCAGAGGGCCATGGGGATGGACATCCTGGGAGACCACTGTGGGCTGGGGCTATGACTCAGCCGATCGCATCCTGCATGCGGGAGACCCCGAGTCTGACCCCTGATGCAAACCCACTGTGCGCCTAATATGGCGGCACCTTATGCTCAGTCTTCGAGGAGCCCCAGCAGCCCGCCGCCCCTGGAGTTCCCACGCTGTTGTGCAAATGCAGCAGGTGCTGTTCAAGGTCGGGGCTGAGACGTGGAGGCCTCCGTGGACTGTCTTGGAGGAAGCCGGTGCCATGTTGGAGACCCCGCAGGCCTTTCACCCTGGACGGGGACTTGAGGCCTCCCCCTGCAGCCTGCAGCAGATTGGCAGCCACGGTAGCCATGGCAGCTGCTGGCTTAGAAGCGGATCTGTCTGTACCACTCCCGTGGATGGAGGACTCAGCCCTGGCTGGGCATTTTTCTAAAATATCTTTTTAAATGTAGCGGCCAACATGGCTGACCCGAGTTCGATTCCACCGCCCCTCTCGGAGAGCCCAGCAAGCTACTGAGAGTCTCTTGCCCACACGGCAAAGACTGGCAAGCTCCGGGGATGGAGTGATAGCACAGCGGGTAGGGCATTTGCCTTGCACACAGCCAACATGGCCGACCCGAGTTCGATTCCCAGCATCCCATATGGTCCCCCGAGCACCGCCAGGACTAATTCCTGAGTGCATGAGCCAGGAGTAACCCCTGAGCATCGCCGGGTGTGACCCAAAAAGCAAAATAATAAAATAATAAAGACTGGTAAGCTCCCCGTGACGTATTTGATATGCCAAACACAGTAACAATTGTCACAATGGAGATGTTACTGGGCCTACTCGAGCAAAATCGATGAACAACGGGAGGACAGTGACAATGATAGTGACAGGAGTACTGATATTTATTCGGCCACTGATTAAGCTGATTGAATAGGGCGTGAACTTCACATTAATTTTTTTAAAAATTATTATTTAAATTTTTAAAATTGAATATCCATGAGATAGACCATTCACAAAACTGTTCATAATTGGGTTTTAGTCATACAATGGGGATCTGGCTCAGCTGAGTGCATCCTGCATGCTGGAGATCCTGAGTCTGACCCCTGATGCAAACCTACTGTGGGTTCCAGCACCCATCCTTCCACCAGTGTACATTTCCCACCACCAATGTCCCCTATTTCCTCACCATCGTCCCCCAACAACCCACCCTCTCACCCCAGCCTTCCTTTATGGGAGGTACTTTCTTTCTTGCTCTTTCTCACCTCTTCCTTTTGTGCATTATGATTTGCAATGCTAAAAGATCACGGTGTTTGTTCAGGCCATTTGGTACTTTTGATCGGGATGGTAAAGCTGGAGTAGCTTTTCAATTGGGTGACCACTTTGGGGTGTGGATGTGACTGCCAAGGTTTCCGGAAGTACAGGGAGCTGAGGGAAGGTATCCTATCTCGATCCCAAGAAAGCCTGGAGATTTCTTATCAAGATTATATCTTAGTGAGGTCTATCCTGAGACGATAGAGTCAGACCAGCGGTGTGGTGGCAATTTTGGATTGTGGAAGCAAGCAGCTACCGGGGGCTCTGCTTGGGCCGGGCCCAGGCCAACCCACCCTCCTCCAGTTTACCCTGGTCTGTTCAGCAATGTGCAGGTCCAAGATTAACTGTGGCTTTTGATCTCTTTCGAGATTTATTTATGGGTCTCTGAAATAAGTCCAATAAATGAGCTTGTATAGCTGAGCTGGAGGTGGTTTGTGGGCGTGGCTCCCACATACCTAACTTTTGCCCATTTAATTTCTTGGTAAAATTTACCCCAAGGTGTTGTTGGGTCAGGCCAAAGGCACAACAGCAATTTGGAGGTATAGGGAAGCCGGAAAGCATCATCAGGCTGCTGATGCACTCACCCCACAGATACAGGTTGACCTCCTGGTGGCACCATATCCCCATGGCTGGGCATCTTGACTCCCATGTTACACGTGCAGCTGGCCAGTCCCCAAGTTCCTGACCACAGAATCCTCCAGAAACAATGAATGTTCATCACTGACTTCACTGCTGATGTGGGGTCATTTGTTAAACTGCAGTCTTGTAGGCCTTCGTGAGCTGGTTAGGAGGAGTGAGACTATTTAAGTCACATGGATGGGTGCAGTCCCCTATGGACTGGTCAGGGATGTCCAGCACTCCCCCAACACTTCCCCTGCTGGACCTTGCTGGCCTCTCTCCTCCTCAGGGCTGAACCAGCTGCTTCCATCCTTCCATCCCTGTGGGCCTTGAGCCAGCAATGCTGGGGGGTGACCAGGGCCATACCAGAGGTTCTGAGGGGGTCACCAGGGCTCCATCCGGAGCACCTGGGGACCAAGGTCCAGTGCAGGGCCTCAGACCTCATGTGCTCCAGCCCGCCCTGCCTTTCCCAGCCCAGGAACTTCCTTCTTGCCTCTCATTTTGGACTCTGGCATCACTGAACTGCTTTTGATTGCCCACGTAGGCCCCTGCTCCTCCCCCCTCTCCCCCCACCAATGCCCTGCACATGCTGCTCCATTGGCCTGAGGGACCCTTCCTCCTTTGCCTAGGTATTACCTGCGCCTCCTTTAAGAGTGCCTCTTCCAGGGGCTGGAGCGATAGCACAGAGGGTAGGGCGTTTGCCTTGCGGCCGACCCGGGTTCGATCCCCAGCATCCCATATGGTCCGCCAGGAGTAATTCCTGAGTGCAGAGCCAGGAGTAACCCCTGTGCATTGCCAGGTGTGACCCAAAAAGCAAAACAAACAAAAAAAACCCCAAAAAGCTAAAAAATAACTATCTTTGTTTTCAATTAATATTTGAGGTTTATAGAATGTCCACACTCACTCATTTCTTCTACTAACAAAAACAAAAACTAACAAACTAACAAACTTCAAAAACTAACTTCTACTAACTAACAAAAACTCACCTCATTGACAATTTCATAACTGTGAGACTCAGAGATGCATATATATAGATAAGCATTGTTACTGCCAAGATGAACATTCTATATCTTTATCGCAGAGTCCACAGATTGGAGGAAAGACATTGTTTAATGAAAACAGCAAGCAGGTTGTCCCAAGTAAGTGAGGATAAAAGCATTTGATGCCTTAGGAAAGTGCTCAGCAACCCACGCTCTGTTCAGTGGGCAGTCCCAGCCGCCTCTCCGCTCCAAGTCAGCAGGAGTCCTGCTTGTGAAATCAAGAACAAAGATCAGACCCACAGAAAGTAAATGCTTCCAAAGAATTGTTTCCAAAACAAATAAGTTCCAAATGATCCTAACTCTATATACATCAAGTTAGGTTCATTGCAAAGTCAAATTATGTTCTATTATCTGAAACGATTTAGAGGGTCTGGGGAGGTTTTGACAAGAAGGAAACCAGTTACTTCAAAGTTAGTCTGCTGTTAATTCCAAGCATTTCATCTAGAGAATTTCACTCATGCAAAGCAACAACTGCTTGATGGATTGAAGTTTTGAAAAGCTCAGAGTAGAGGTGGGTGGGATTAGGTGATAAATTAAAACTGCTATCTCCTGTGACATGAAAATGTCTGGGTTTTTGCCAAAGTGTTCATATGCTCTTAGTACTGGCTTGAGTGCAGAAGCAATAAAATTAACTCATAAATCTTAATTTGCATCTGGTAAACTTGCTGATGTTTCGCATTCAACCAAATTCATATATGTATATATACTTATACACATATGTACAGATACATGAAACTACTAGACTATCTTTATACTTTCTAATAATTCAATATTTCATTGATTATCTATCCTCAGAATTAAATATGAACATAACCAAAATGAACATGTTTTACTAAGATTCAGTTTTTAAGTAGCTCAGAACAAAGTGCAAAGCATTCTTTTTCTTTCTTTTTTTGTTACACCCAGCTCTATTCATGGCTTGCTCCTGGTTCTGTGCTCAGGGATCACTCCTTACCTACTATGCTCAGTGATCACTTATCAGCTACTATCTCTCTGGTCGCAGAGGTTTGTTTTTTTCCTGTGTGGAGAAATGGAGTCAATCCTGATCACCTCTTCCAATCTTTGTTGTTATTAGTTCTAAGAAAAGGATTTGAGGCTTTGCATATTTTTACCCCTTTCACATGTTTTCCATACATTTAAAGGATTTTCCATTTGAAATGTAATGTCTACCCCAAGTTAACTAAATTAAGATATTATAGATCTGTGTGCCATTTGTAAAAGCTCCAAACATCATTATTATGCTCCCACCAATATTAAAATATTTTTGTGCAGATAGTGCCGAAATTCAAGAAGGAAACTTCTGGTCCTCCCAAAGATAAAGTCAGAGTTAAAGGTTGTTTTTTGTTTGTTTGTTTTTTGCCTATTTTGCATCACACCCAGTGATGCTCAGGGGTTACTCCTGGAGGTGCTCAGGGGACCATATGGGATGCCGGGGATTGAACCCAGGTCAGCCGCATGCAAGGCAAATGCCCTGGGGATTGAACCCAGGTCAGCCGCATGCAAGGCAAATGCCCTACTCACTGTACTATTGCTCCAGCCCCAAGAGTTAAAGTTTTGAAGGCCAAGAAAGCACCTCTGGGAGGCATCCACAGACACAAATAGAAGATCCACAGGTCATTCACCTTCTGAAGACCCAAAGTTCTGCGGCTGAGAAGACAGCACAAATGTCCCCGAGGAGAAACAAGCTTGACCACTGTGCCATCATCAAGTTCCCTCTGATCATTGAGAGTCAGTCATTAAGGAGACAGAAGATAACACACTTGTGCTCATAGTGGATGTCAAGGTCAACAAGACCTGATTATACTGGCAGAGAAGAAGCCCGATGACATTGATGTAGCCAAGGTCAGCACCCTTATGAAACTGATGGAGAGAAGGTATGTTCAGCTGTCTCCTGACTATGACGCCTTGGATGTTGCCAACAAAATTGGTACTATCTGAACAGTCTAGCTGGCTAATTCTAAATATAATTTTTTACCATAAAAATTCAAATATTTCTCAACCTGTTTCATCCCTGCTTTTTAAATCTAAATTTAGATCAAGATTTTATTTTATTTTATTCATTGTTGAGAGTTGCTAGCAATAAGTGAAATTCTCAGAGAATGAGATTAACATTTTATTATAAATGAAACATTTATTTGCTCCTGGTTTGCTATATTCATAGGGTTGGTGGGAACTTACTTTGATTTTTGTTTTTTGAGCAGTGTTAGAGTTGTTCTTCTGGTGTTGTAAGTCAGTTCCAACACAACCTGTTTACTTGGTTGGAAGGTGGGTGCTTTCTGTAGGAATCTCAGTTAGGCATCATTTTGGGCCTCAATCTTTTTTCCTGGTCATTATATAACCACTAGGATAGTTAATGACTTTCTCAAAAGCAAGACTGTAGGGTGTCAAATTTATATTAATCAATTCCTAGGTTTTTGCTTCGTAGAGCTGTTTGAAGTCTAAAAAGATGAGTCTTTCATAACATTTCTACAATTTTTAAGTTTTTGTTGCAATCTTAATAGCCTTTCTATATATATTTAACATAGATTTTACTTTTTATATATAAATTCTAAGCATTGCCCTCTCTTCATTGCTCCCATTTCCACTGGATGACAATGTCCATCTCAGCCCTCTTCTTACTTTCACCGATTCTTCATTGTTTTATGCCAACATGATCGTAATCACTTTCTTTATTTTCTTTCTTTCTTTTTTGGATCACACCCAGCAATGCACAGGGCTCACTCTGTGCTCAGGGATCACTCTTGGCATTGCTTGGGGGGACTATATGGGGTGTTGGTGATCAAACCCAGTTGGGTGCTTGCAAAGCTGACCACTGTACTATAGCTCTAGTCCATCACCATCATTGAAGTTTTTTAATCTACATGAAAATCCATGCATTTTGCCAGCATTTCACTTTGAACTGTTTGGTAACATTACCCACTGATGGGCTTCAGGCAATGTGCATATAGGTTTTATTTTTCAACCCAAATTTCCTGTCTCCATGATTGCCAGGATGCATCTAAGGAGTAAACTGGCCCCACTAAGCATTTGACTTCTTTCTTATTATTTCAAATAAGCAACTCACTTTAATTTCTCATCCTCTCTCTTTTTTTTTGTTTTCTTACATTTACTGATTGGTTTAAATGATTTGGCCTCATTTTTAATCTTATCTTTTTAATTTGGAGTTTCTGTAATTTTTCATTCTATTCACAGTTTTTTCAATATTTCATTCTATTCACAGTCTATTCAATATTTATCTTTCTACCATTCATAAAGTCCTTAAATGTATTTTCTTCCAAATGCAAATTAGTTAGATAATTAAAATGAAATCGCGTGTAGCCACAGGAGCTCAGGACCTAGTAGATGAAACAATGTCAGGACAATTGCCCCCATCCATAAAGGTAAGCGCAATGCTTATGTTACCCAGCAGGATGAGCCACAGATCATTCTATTCTCTGTAAGGAAAGGTGTGGACCTGGAGCTTACAGAGGAGCCAAAAGGGCGGGAGACACCACACAACTTGAGAAGAAGATGTTTCAGGCTCAGCAACAAGGCACACATGAACAGGTGAGGGTGTGTGGTCTATTCAGAGCATCACAAACTCAGGGCCATGGGGATAGGGCAAATGTGGCAGTTTCAACCCTAAGGGGTTGAAGATGCAAGAAAAAAATATATTAGAGATGGGAGAGCTAATACAGCAGGTAAGGCAATTGTCTTACTCGCAGCTGATCTACCTGGGTTTGATCCCTAGCATCCTCTATGGTCCCCTGAGCTCCACCAGGAGTGGTCCGTGAGCACTGCCAGGTGTGGCCCAACTACACCTCCTGTAACCCAAAAACAAAACAAGGCAACCATATCTAGAGGTTATTTTTTTAAAAAGCAGAGTGCCTGAATTTAGTCCTATACTAAGTTCCTTCATGGTTAGGGAGTTTCTCTTCTTTTCCCTTTTACTTTCCAATAAACCCTTCTATTTCCAAAGCAATAATAATAATAATAATAATAATAATAATAATAATAATATGAAAACTCTAGGACCCCCAGCAGCCTCCACTTTCTAGAAGTCAGCGACAAGCTTCAGGTATGGGTGGCGGTTGCGGCAAATACCAGGCCTCATGGGACCAAGAAGGAGCAGGCCCTTCTTCTTCGGCCCCCCCCACCTCCCTCACCCCGATGGGACTCTGAGATGATGCCACATCCAGCCACCATCTACTTAAGCTCCCACACAGTCATGATCCAGAGACACACAAACGAATCTCGGACCCAAGCAGCTTGCTGCAGTGATCTCTTCAAACTCTAATTATTATAATTTTAGAATTCCTAGAGTGTACCACCACTCTCATGCCGCTCAACATTATATTGTATCCATAACAAGCAATACAAAACACATTCTCTAGCATTGCCTT
>JAOXYA010102110.1:0-10838 GCA_028565675.1 Sorex palustris | reverse complement strand
CCGCTGGGTTTTGAGATTTGTTTCTGAGTCTCTGGGATCATGGCCATTAAGCAGTTCAATCAGGAACCAGAGAGGCCGTGCCTCCAATTATATAGCTGAGCCAGACGTGGTTTGTGGGTGTGTTTCCCACATACCTAACTTTTGACTGTTTACTTTTTTGGTAAACTTTGCCCCTAGTTTTTGGGGTCTGGCCAAAGGCACAGCAGCAATTTTGGAGTATCTAGAATTCTGAAGGTGCCATCAGGCAGCTGAAGCCCTCGCCTCACAGGTACAGATTGACCTGCTGGCGGCACCATACCCCCTGTATTTAATTTCTTAAGAATGTGTCCTTTCTCTTTTCTAATTGAACACCTGTAGACACAGATACAAATGAAACTTTTTCCCCCAAGAACACATCAGAAAAAGGTTTCTTTGTTTTATTGAACTTTTATAGATGTTAGTAAAGAATAGATGTCCGAATTTTACTTTTTGAAATTGAAATTTTGCTAACTCTAGCCCAGAGCATTATATTTTCCTAAATATGTTGTTTTGTTTGAAATAAAAAGAATATAGTAATTCAAAATATAACACGATGTATAAAAATTCATGTTGTATATTTTGAGACAGTTTTATCTTAACCACTTGGACAATGTGGATGATCTCAGAAATAGCATATGTGGTGGGGCTGGAGCGATAGCACAGTGGATAGGGCACTTGCCTTTCATGCTGCCGACCCAGGTTCGATTCCCAGCATCCCATATGGTCCCCCAAGCACCTCCAGGAGTAATTTCTGAGTTGCAAAGCCAGGAGTAACCCCTGAGTATTGCCGGGTGTGACCCCAAAAGAAAAAAAATTATTTTGAGTCTGTAGCATAAAAACCAATAAAATTTATTTAGTTTTGCGATAAGTAGATCAATTGAGTTGAAAAGGGAATTTTATTAATTTATTTAGAGTACTTTTAGGGTCACACTCGGGGCCTGTTCCTGCTCTGTGTTCAGGAGTCACTTGTGGCATTGATCGAGGGACCACATGTGTTGCTAGAGATTGAAAAGGCTCCGCCACACACAAGCAAGTGCCTTACCTTCTGTACTATCTCCAAGTATTGATTTTTAAATACAAGTTGATATAATTCTAGACATTTTCAAAATTATAGTCACTTTATAGTAAGTTCTTATCCATTGTCTATTAGCATTAAGAAGATTTACTTATTTTTAATGTATTTACCAACTCTTGAAAAAGTCCCATTCATATGATTTTGAGTTAATTTGTAACCTTCCAGTTTTTCTGGGAAAATTGTTCACTTATTACGTGATAAACTTTCCTAGGAACCCTGCTTTGATTACTGTATCACTGCATCACTGTCATCCTGTTGTTCGTCGATTTACTTGAGCAGGCGCCAGTAACGTCTCTATTCATCCCAGCCCTGATATTTTAGCAGCCTTTCCTTACTCATCTTTCCCAACAATTGGAGGCTCTTTCAGGGTTAGGGGAATGAGACCTGTCATAGTTACTGGTTTTAGCTATCGAATACGCTACAGGGAGCTTGCCAGGCTCTGCCTGTGCGGGCGGGATACTCTCGGTAGCTTGCTGGGCTCTCCGAGAGGCAGATAGATAGATAGATAGATAGATAGATAGATAGATAGATAGATATTTCTCTCTGATTTGTTGCCTACTGTCTGAACTCCATCAATATGGTGTAGTAATTATGGAAAATGGGTAGGAAGTGTCTTATGATGTGTCATGTGTGCTGGAGCATGGCAGCAGTTGGGTAGTGGAGCTGCCGGGGCTGGGTCCGTTGGGGTGGGGAGGGCTCTCAACCACCCCCCTCTGAGGTGCCCTGAGTGAAAACAGCCTGGCCTTTTTTTTTCTTTTGGTCCTCCCAAGTGATGCTCAAGAGACCTTGGGGTATCACCAAGTGATGCTTGTGGTGGGCCCAAGGACAATATGGTGCTGTTGCTTGAACCCTGCAGTACTGGACATTACCTTGGCCACCACAATGGTGTTGGGGGCATCTGGAACTGCACCAGTGTTGCTCGGGGGGCTTTGTGGTGCCAGGGGGGCCAAGTGGGGGTGACTGCAGAAAAAGACAGGCACCTGGACTTCTGAATTAAGAAGGAGGAGGAGGAGGGGGAGGAGGAGGAGGAGGAGAAGAAGGAGAAGAAGAAGAAGGAGAAGGAGGAGGAGGAGGAGGAGAAGAAGAAGAAGAAGAAGAAGAAGAAGAAGAAGAAGAGTTTAAACTCTGAAAAAAAATAAGAGTAAATCTTCTTGCAGCAAAGTCTTCTTAGTTGTAACACCAATGCACAAGTAACAAAGAAAAAAATTAATTGAGCTCATGAAAAATGGAAACATGTTTTAACAGACACCACCAAAACAAAATGAAGAGATCACACAAAATAAAAAAAAAATAAACAACAAAACTCTGAAAATCACATTTCTGATAAGGAACCTCTAGGAAGAATATGTAAAGTACTTTAACAATTTACAATAAAAGACACCTCAAGGGGCTGAATCAATAGCACAGAGAGTAGGGTGTTTGCCTTGCTCACGGCCAAACCGGGTTCGATTCCTCCATCCCTCTCAGAGAGTCTGGCAAGCTACCGAGAGTATCCCGCCCACATGGCAGACCCTGGCAAGCTCCCTGTGATATATTTGATATGCCAAAAACACTAACAAGTCTCAATGGAGACATTACTGGTGCCCGCTCGAGCAAATTGATGAACAATGGGAGGACAGTACTACAGTGCTACAAATTATATATATATATATGTGTGTGTGTGTGTGTGTGTGTGTATGTATATATATATATATACATATATGGTTTGGGGGCCATACCTGATGATGCTCAGGGTTACTCCTGGCTCTGCACTGGGGGAATTAGTCCCGGTGGTGCTCGGGGGACCATATGGGATGCGGGGTAGACTGCATACAAGGCAAGTGCCCTGCCTGCTGTACTTTTGCTTCGGCCCCAATTTTTAATCAATTTAAAAATGACTAAAGGAGCTTGGGAGTATCGTTCAAAGGAATGAAGCAAGTGCCTTGTCCACCGAGGCCCTGAGCTCAATCTGGAGCCCCTTGACACCTTACCCCAACACCGTCATGTTCCTCCCCAGCCCTCGTGGCCCCAACATTGCTCTGCCCAAGGAGCATCACTGGGGAGGAATCCCAAATTGTTTTTTAAAATTAAAGTAACATCAGCATTAAAATAACCCTTCTAGAATTGGAAAAAAGAAAAAAGAAGTTTCCCAATGAAACTGCTCCCCCCGCCTCACAGTAGTCCCGTCTCTCTTCCCCTCAACCCATTTTCCAAAGCTCATTCTTCCCATCAAGCTGACCACCTTTGTTGCATGTCACTCAAGAGTGCCCAGTTCAAAGGACCTCCCAAGACTCAAACTGAGTAATTCAGACCCGAGGCATCGAAGCTTCGTGGCAGCCAAGACCCCCCAGACGCTCAGGTTGGCAGTGTAAAGGAATCAATGGGAATCCAGCGCCAATTTGCTCTGGGCACATTCCCCTGACTCAGAAGCCAAGCAGGGACGGCAGAAGGGCTGGGCTCTGCCCCTGGGACCGAGGAGGGAAGCCGTGGCGTGGGAGGGATCGTGCACTGAGAGACGGATGGCGTAAATGCGGGCACAGGCAAAATTAGGGGGTGCATCTTGGGAAGGTACGTGAACCCCTCCTCAGGAGGGTGTAGTGAAGTTTGCCAGAGCCCAGGGAGGAGCTGGAGGGGCTGTGTGGGTCCCCAAGCTTCCAGCGTTTGGGGGAACTAAGGCTCCTAGTGCCCAGTTTTGGCGATGCCAGTCAGGTCCAAATTGCAGTGAGGCCAGAGACGCACAAAGTCTGTGGGTTGTGTTTTTGTTCTGTTCTTGGAGCCACACCTAGCGACGCTCAGGGCTTACTCCTGGCTCTGCACTCAGTGGTCCAGGGACCGAATGGGATGCCAGGATTGAACTTGGGTCAGCTTCGTGCGAGCACCTTCCCTGCTATCCTATATGTCCTGCCACAGAAGTCTTTTTTTGTGTGTTGTTTTTGTTTGATTAGGTGTTTGACCCACACTGGTAGAGCTCAGGGATTACTCCTGGCTCTGCACTCACAGTTCGCTCCTGGTGGAGCTCAGGACACTATATGAGGTGCTGGGAATTGAGCTGGGTTGGACACAGCCAAGGCAAGCATCTTGACTTTTGTACCATCTCCCTGGCTTGAAACTCCCTAGTGGACTTGATGTGCTAGGTGGTAGGGAGGCGGGAGGTGGGGTCACACTTGTGGTGTCAGGGACCACACCAGCAGTTCCTCGAGGAAACCCAAGCTCTCATGTGAACAAGACAAGCTCTCATGCTCTACTGCTGAGTCACATCCTCAGGCACACTCAGGTGGTGTCCTACTTTGTATCTTAATGAAACTATTTGAATATTGCCTCTGTCATCATAAGTCTTACATAAGGGCATTTAAAATAACTAGCATTTGAGGGACAGAGAGATAGTACGATGCATAGGGGGCTTGCCTTGTATGACACTGACCCAGTTCAATCCCTGGCACCCCTGGGTGGTTCCCCAAGCACTGCTAGGAGTAATTCCTGAACACAGAGCCAGGAGTAAGCCCTGAGCACTGCCAGGTGTGGCCCAAAACCCAAGAATAAAACAAAGCAAGTAGCAAGGGGCTGGAGACATAGCTCAGCATGTGGGAGGCCCTGGGTTTTAACTCCAATGCTGCAAGCAACACTAACATTTAGAGGACTACTACCCCAAAGCATGGCACTTCATAATCATTTAACCAATTCCCTATTGCCAGTCCTGTTCAATTTTCAGAAACTGTAAAGAGTATGACCACGCCTAAAACTAAATGTTTGCATGCATTTCTGATTAATGTCCTTGGCAATTTTCTAAAATGGAATTGCTACTTTAAATGATAGACATACTTTGTTCAGTGAAGCAAGGAAGTTTTTATTGAATGAAATTTGCTCAGACACAAGGGGAGGAGATGGTGTGATAGCACAGTGGGTTACGTGCTTGCCTTGCACTTGGCCAACCGAGGTTCGATCCTTGGCATCCCATATGGTCCTCCAAACCCACCAGGAGTGATTTCAAAGTGCAGTCCTAGGAGTTACCCCTGAGCACTGCTGGGCATGGCCCCCAAACCAAAAAAATTAAAAAATGAAGAAACACGTATGGGGAGAGAAAGCAAGCAGTAAGAGAGAGAGAGAGAGAGAGAGATACACACTCAAAGAAGAACACAGGCTTGAGAGAGTATTTTTTTAAGACTTCTGAGCCTCTCAGGACAAATTAACTGGGGTGAAACCCTTTTAAAGACTGACCCATCTGTTGATTTTAGCACTTCTTTCCTCTTCTGCTTATGAAAGAAATACAGACCTGTCAAAAATTTGTCCAAAAGTCAGACTATGTAGAAATATCGTGGGAAAGATTTCAGGTTTTCCTTTCCCTCTGGCCCAGAGAAATCTACTAAGAACAGCCTGATGTACGTGAGGAGAGACTTTAACTGGAGTCTCAAGTTCCGTTGATGACCGTGTCTGAAACGCTGCACTCCCTCTTCCCCCAGACCCCCGTTCCGGGCTGAGTCAGAGGTGAGCTTCTTCTTTGAAGGCTGTCCGTGGCCGGATACATGCCACTCACACCCTTGGCACAGCCCCGTCCTGCAAGGAGGGCAAGATCGGGCGGCCACGTCACCCCCCTGGGAAGCTGCTGCCTCACCCTGCAGAGGATCTCAGGCCGGGGGCACGAGACGGCGCTGTGTGGGCACCCTGCTGACCAACTGCATGGTTCTGGCAGCCACCCCCTGGATGCGTGGGGGTAGGGGAAGGGATGAGTGAAAGCACCTGTTCTCTGGAAGCATCTTTGGGCAAATTAGGAATGGGTCATTGGCCAAGTTCTGGCTGCACGTATCTACACGCACAGGAATCAGCAGCTCAGTACTCACCCACAGCACCTGTGCAGAGAGTCAGCCATCAGCCTGCTCACTTCTTGACAGAAAATTCTGGGGATTCTGGTGAAATGTGTATGTACACGAGAGATGGATTTATTTCTCGGGGGGGGGGTTCCCAACTGCACGAATGACCCTAGAGTCACCAAGGAAAATCTCTCAGTGAGAAAACCTCTATGGGAAGAACTTTGTAGTATAATGTTGTAGGGTGCAACCTTATACTAGGGGTTCAACCAGGCAAAGATATTTGGACCCTCTGACCTTTAACAGTCCAGTATTCTTCCCAAACCAGTCAAACCCCAGTCCAATTACTTATTAATTTATAATTAGGTCTGTTTTCAGAGATACAGACTCCTACAACACCCCAATGCGAACTGCTTAGCGTAACTCCAACTAATAAATTCCTCTTTGGGGGGGGGTTCTAAGATTGGCCTCTACCCTATGGAATATTCTTGACAAAAAACAAGAGGTGGGAACTTCATTTGGTTCCATTTTGTCGTGGATGCAATTTCTTTTTATTTATTGTGTATCGATAATCTCTCCTTGGCTTTATAGAATGTGAGTAATGTGTATTGCTTCCATTCTTTAACTCATCTGACAAATTCACTTGCCATTCCTCCTAACCTACAGCTATGCCTGTAAGATTATTCTCAGGTGCTCCCATTTCCTCAGAACAGGGAGTGCTGGAGTCAAGAATGCAAGCTCCAAAATACAGTGAAATGCAAGCGGACATATGATCCGAACAGTCAGCCTAAGATTATGCCGTGCCAGACACCGGGACTCGCCCCGACTTAACTCATTCAGTCCTCACAACTCCAGCAGGAAATCACTTTCATTATTTTCACTCCACAAAGGACATTGAGGTACAGTGAGGTTAGTTGACTTATCGAAGGTCACACAGGGGGTAGAAACAGTGCTCATAAACCCACCATGTACAAGGGCTTACGTCTTAGTGATTCTCACTGTTTTGTTCCTGGTAGATAAAAAGGCATTTTGTTTTATTTCAGAAAACTGGGATCACAAATATTCTTAATACGTTTTATGTGTGTTGCTTTGTTCAGGATATAAAGTTGTAACTATCTGTGATGTGCCTTCTAATTTCAAGATATTTTTACATGTGGCCACTTTTGATTATTGATATCTGTTAATATTTTTCTTTGTGGTTTCTGCCTTTTTTTTTAACATTTGGAAAATCCTTCCTCATGACAGGGTCGCTATCCAGTCTTCTGTTTCATTGTTTCTTTTCTGCCTTTATTTGAGGAAGCTGAAATTATTTCCGAAATAATGCATCCTTTCACTGATAAGTTTGTGGCACTTAGACAACATTGATTAGGCTCTTACTCTGCCATCTAGTTCAAAGTTGGCTGATCCGTGTATTTAATAGATGCTATTTTTGAGGACAAAGCTTTCTCTTTCTTCTTTTTCTCCCAGTGTTCATGGAAACCATGCCTTAATGTTTTTCCAAAGGTACAACAGAATTACAGTATCAAGATGACAATTAGCCTTCTACATTAGTCTGAAAAGGGTTGATAGTACTAAGATACTCAGATTACAAACTTTCTTCACTGTGAAAGGTCTCTTGTCCTGTGGCTGGAGAAATAATACAGTGGGTAGGACACTAGCTTTATATGCGATCAACCTGGATTCAATCCCCAGCCCCGCGTATGGTCCCCTGAACACCACCAGGAGTGATTACTAAGCACAGAGCCAGGAGTAAGCCCTGAGCACAGCCAGGTATGGCTCCCAAACAAACAATACTAATACTAAATGTTTCAGTTCTCCTCGTTAGCCAAACAGTGTGTCATTGACTTCCCATCTTCCTTTGTCCCAGTTGTCCTTGAAGTAGAGGCAGCAAGGCTGGTTGCTTGTGCTGCTCCTTGGGTCACCCGCTTGCAGTGCCAGGGGTTGCACTGGCAGTGCTGGGAACTGACCGACCATTGTGGGGTGGTGCCAGGGATGACGCTCACAGCTTCACACACACACAATGGCAGCTCTCCACCACTAAGCCCCCCATACAATCAGTTTTGTTTCTGCACAGTGTTTTTGGAATATCATTTACATACCATCAAATTCAATGATTGAACATGTTCCAGTTTTAGAATCTGTTCTAAAATGTCCTAGTTTGGGGGCTGGAGTGATAGCACAGCGGGTAGGGGATTTGCCTTGCATGCGGCCCGACCCGGGTTCGATTCCCAGCATCCCAGATGGTCCCCCGAGCAGAGCCAGGAGTAATTCCTGAGTGCATGAGCCAGGAGTAACCCCGGTGCATCGCTGGGTGTGACCCAAAAAGCAATAAAATAAAATAGAATAAATAAAAATAAATTAAATGTCCTAGTTTTATTGTATTTTGAGAGTTGTACAACCATTACCATAATCTGTGTGTGTGTGTGTGTGTGTGTGTGTGTGTGTGTGTGTGTGTGTTCAGGTGATTGGTTTTTGGACCACATGTGATAGTGCTTGGGGACAATGGCTGAACTATCTCCCCATCCCCAGCTCCTAATCTTAGAATAGTTTTGTCATTCGTAGGGCTGGAGAGACAGTAGAGGGGGTAGGGCATTTGTCTTGCACACAGCCCACCTGGGTTTGATCCCCAGCACTCCAGATAGTCTCGAGAGCACCAGTATGAGTAACTCTTAAGTGGAGGGCCAGGAGTGACCCCTGAACATCGCCGGGTGTGGCCCCAAAACATGAAAAGAAAATTCGTTTTGCAACTCCTACAAGAAACCTTGAACCCATTAGCACTCCCTCCCCTACCACCCCGAGCCCTGGCAACTACAAACATACTTTCTGTCTCTAAGGACTGACTTATTTTGGACATTTCATATAAATGGAATCTTACAGTGTGTGGTCACTTGGCTGCTCTCACCGGGCATCATGTTTTCGAGCTTCATCATGTTACTGCATGTAGCAGTTTCTCCATTCTATTTTCTGGTGAAGAGCATTTCGTTGTTTGTACACATGCTACTGGATTCATCTATTCCTTTGCTGAGGGGCCCTTGAGCTATTTCTCCTACAGCTCTTCTGAATGTGATGCTGTGAAGATTCCTCTGGAAGTTTTGGGGGCGGATGTGTGTTTTCATTTCTCGGTGGTGCAGGGAGTGAAGGGAAGTTTCTGGGTCCTCCCTGTTTAACCTTTGGAAGAATTGTCAGGCTGCTTTCCCAAGTGGCTCTACTGGGTTTACGTTTCTACCAGAATTTCTCTCGTGTTTATTTTTTTTCACAGCCTCATCAATAACCATTTTTATTATAGCCATCTCGGTGGGTATAAAGTGGCATCTCATTGACTTGCAGTGATAACTCATGGTGTCTACTTAGCTTAAGTACTTACTTCTTGTGTCTCCTGGGTCTTCGTGGAAAAAAAATATTCTTGTATGGGATCAAGAGAGATCGAGCAAGAAAGATGACATGGGGTGGGGGTGATGGGAGGGAACCTGGGGACATGGTGCTGGGAAACGTACTCGGGGAGAGGGGTGGGTGTTGGAACACTGTATGACTGAAACCTAATTGTGAACAGCTTTGGAAGGGTTTTTATTACAGTAATTCAAAAAAATCTTTAAAAGACAGAGAGAGAGAGAGAGAGTGAGAAAGAGAGAGAGAGAGAGAGAGAGAGAGAGAGAGTACACTTGCCCTGCAAGCAGCCAGTCATGGTTCAATCTCCAGGACCACCCAGGAGTGATCCCTGAGAAAGAGGTCCTGAGCACCCCTGGGTGAGCCCCCCAACTCCTGCCACCACTGTTTGCTTATTTTCTCTGTGTTATGAAGATTTTGTTTTTTTAGAAAATGGACTTTGTACCGGGCCAGAGTGATAGTACAGCAAGTAGGGCGTTTCCCTTGTGCGCAGCCGATCCAGGTTTGATCCTTGGTCCCTGAGCATCACCAGGAGTGATTCCTGAGAACAGAGTCAGGAGTAGTGACCCCTGAACATCACTGGGGGTGACCACCCCACCAAGGAAAAGGAAGCAAGAAAGCAAGAAAGAATGAAAAACAATGATCCTTGTAGATTGGGTTGTCTTTTTAAATTGGGCATTTTATCTTATTGATTGAGTGATAAGAGCTTTTTAAAAAGTACATCTTTTGTACACAGGATTTATTAGATCTATGGTTCTTCCATTCTGTGAATTCTCTGTTCACTTTCTTGGAGGTGCAACTTGAAAAACAAAGTGAGGCTGGGGGGATGGTGAAGGAGGCATTTGCCTAACTCTCCTCCCACACCCAGGCCTGACCCCAGAGAGTAGAGTTGGGACTCTCCCCAAAGTAATTAGGACCCCTCAGTGTGAACTAAAAACTAAGAAGAAAAAAATGTGGAATACCAAATGGGGGGCGGGAGGCTATAGGAGTTGTTGTTGTTGTTGTTGTTGTTGTTGTTGTTGTACTTTTGTTTTGCTTTTTAAGTCACACCCTTCATTGTTCAGGGGTTTCTCCTGGCTCTGCACTCAGGAATTACTCCTGGCGGTGCTCAGGGGACCATGTAGGATGATGCCAGGAATTGAACTCAGGTTGGTTTAGTGCAAGGCAAACACCCTGCCTGCTGTGCTATAACTTGGACCCCCAAAGTGTTTCATTTTGCTGACTTCTAAACATAAAAAAAATCTAAGAGTAAAAGGGAATGTGCCTGCCACAGAGGAGGGGAGGGGGAGGGATACCGGGCACATTGGTGGTGGAGAATGGGCACTGGTGGAGGGATGGGTACTCGATCATTGTATGACTGAAACGTGAACATGAAAGTTTGTTAAGTCTGTAACTGTACCTCATGGTGATTAATTAAAAGATAAAAAATTTAAAAAATCTAAAAGGGAGAAAGGACCTACAAATTAAGGGAAATTGACCTATGTCAATTACTGTGATATAAACAATTAGGGGTTATTTGACCTCTATAAAGAAACGATCGCTACCATTTTTATTGTGAGAAAAGCTTTAAATAAAGTGGG
>JAOXYA010102068.1:0-22666 GCA_028565675.1 Sorex palustris | reverse complement strand
GTATTGGATATGCCAAACACAGTAACCAGTCTCACAATGTTACTGGGCCCACTCGAGCAAATCGATGAACAATGGGAGGATAGTGATAGTGATAAAACATTATATTATGTTATACATACAACGTATGCATTTCAATATAAATAGTTATTTAACATATATTATATATAATACATTATGTTATATTTTATATTATATTTAAATATATACTTATATCACATTTGTGTTACAAAGGTATTCTGACATAGTGGGGTGCTGGGAGACACAATTATCTCCCAATCTGCTCAGTTCCATCATGTGGATGGACCAGATTTATTTTCTTCATTTCCCTTTGTTCATGTGCTAACTTTTTCTGTAAGTCCATGCACATGTTATGCAGCATGAACATTAAGATACTTCCCTCTCCACAAAGATGGGTCAGAATTCCCCTCGCATCATTGCCACCAAATGTGCCACCAAAGCACAGCCATGTGAAGTGGTCTCAGATTAAAAGTAGGTCAGTAGGATAGAAACTCTCAAATTCCTCACATCCCAGCAGCACGTGGTATTTATTCCCAGTATCACCTCTCCCCAGGTCACTCACTTCTGTCTGTCTGCCTTCATCAGACTCTTGGCCATCACTCTCCCTTGTCAAAAACAACCACTGGTGCTAAATGTTTCCAATTTCCAAGAAAGTCAGTCATTTAGATTATTTTTTGAGGGATAAAGTACAGACTTTTAAAAATAACTTCAAGTTTTTAAAAACCTTTAAAAGTATACAAAACATATCAGCAAATCAATTTTGTCCCAAAACCCAAAAATCTGTTTTCATCAAGATATAGAATGTGCAACATTGACCTCGATCTGGTAGACATTCCAGAAGCTCTGGAGAGAAAGAATTGGGACACCAAGACCAAGATTGTGTTGACATTTCTCAAGAATAATTCCTTGAGAATTTGATTCTGGGCAAACAAACTTGAGTCATTAGAATAAGCCATGAAGTGGCATCTAATAAAATTGACAAGCAGCAATATAATATATAAGATCACCTGACCTCATCCTTAGACAATAATCCCACTAGCTACAAAATATATCCCAAAATCAAGTCAAAAGAAGGGAAACAGAGGATGCCCCACAAATGGGCTGTTAATGGGTGAATCAAGAACTGCACCCCCCCACCACAGAGGCGAGGTGGGGTGGTGGGGGATGGAGTGAGGGATGGGAGGGCTACTGGGATCATTGGTGGTGAAGAATGGGCACTGGTGGAGGGATGGGTACTCTATCATTGTATATCTGGAACCCAGGCCCGAAAGTTTGTGTCTAGAACTGTACCTCATGGTGTTTCACTAATTAAAAAAAAAACTTCACCTTAGCATATTAATTCTTTCACACTAAAAGATGTACTTGGTGTCCCAGGATTGGTTTGTGAAAGGTCATGAAAGAGGAAAATAACAGTCAACTTCAGGATTCTGTATTTGCTGTTAAGATAGAAATTTTCTTTTCATGGGGAATTACATTTAGAAGTATACCTTAATTCCTTGCTTGTATTCCCTGAGTCCCACTCTGCTATGAGGGTTCCTAGCACACATAAACCAGGGACAGGGGAATAAAGCAAAAGTACAATGGGTAGGGCACTTGTCTTGCATGCAGAAAACCTGGGTTTGCACCCCAGTATCCATACAGACCCCTGAATTCTTTAGGAGTGATCCCTGAGCACAGAGCCAGGACTAAGCAATGAGCATTGCCAAGCAATGAGCATTGCCCGTCTCCACCCAGAAAACCCCAAAACATGGAAGAATAAATCCTAGAGTGTCAGAACATCTCACAGACATGTGGTCCAGTTGTTCATATCAAGCATGAGAAAGCTGTTCAGTCTATGTTGTCGTGGCTTTTCTTTCTCATGTATGGAGAAGACCTGGTAGAAAGTACTACCTGCACCCCTTAGGAGACATTAGGACTTAGGGTTATAAACTTGATTCACCACTGTATATGCAGGGTGTCTTTAATGGGTTCTATGGGTCAAGAGCGGTGATGAAAGTCTCCAGGAGCTCAAGGACATGCCCACTCTCCTCAGGATGAATCCTCAATGACAGCAGGATCAATCCTCAATGACAGATGTCTTTGGACATCTTGTCCAAAGAGCATATAAATGTTGATTCAAAAAGAGCTACCTCTGCATAGAGGTGTCCTGGGAATTCTTTTTCAGAAGTAGCTTGACATAATGGAAAGTTCGTGAAAAAACAGCACTTAGTCACTACTCATACACAACTTTGCATGTTGTTCTTGCAGAAAGCTATGAATTAATGGTTTCTGGAAGAGGTTTTAATAATGCAAGGCACAAGGAAGATGTTGTGTGTAGATTCAAGTTCAGCAAATCCAAATACTTTGGTAAGTCCCTCTTTGTTCCCCTAAATGAGTACATAGAATCATTCATTCAAACATTTAAATGACTTATTTTCCATTCTCTATGGATGCTGTGAGGATAAAGACAGCATGAAAAGTAAAGGAGAGATCCAACTGGTAAGTTATCAATACTCAACAACATAAGACCATCTTGGAGAAGAATTTTACCCATACTGAGGATAAGTGAGGTAGGGCTCTCCAAGTATGAAGAGCTCTGTAGAGCTACATTCCCCTCCACCCCCATTCTGTATTTGGCTGCTAATTAGTTCCCCAGAGAGAGGGAATATTTATCCCACATGAACTACAGCAAAACAAAGTTCTATTGCCAGGTATACTTGGAGCTTTCACAGTATGGTGTCTTCACCTTGAAAGTGAATGTCCACTGTCCATCTGGAAAACTAGTGCAGATACTCATTGCACATGCAACCTTGACTATGATATGACTGTCTTCTTCTCAGCCTCAGTATTGTTCATTATTCATTTTCAAATGGGGACAATATGTAGTTACGTTAACAAATAGCCAGTACCTATGTAAATCTATTATCTGGAAATACATAGCCTATATATAACTTCATGATGAATGAGGATCTGAGAAAGCAGAAAAAGCAGATAGATGTGTTCCTTCAGAGTTAACTTGGGTGTCATCTTCTATGCCGAGCTGTATTTGAGTATAGTTGGGCTCCTTGCATCCACCCAATTCTCAGTTAACCATTTTAATATGACCGTGATATTTAGTGAATCCTTATTCAGGCCATCTGGTAAACTAGTCTGGCACACTTATAGGCCATGTTTCTGGTTTCATTGGGCATAAAAATGGAACATGATTACCGTTGCCACATTCCCAACACTGCAAATCATACATATGGTTTCAGAGTCTATATCTTGAGTGCTTTAATTGTCCTCCTCCCCAAAAGCCCAAATGTATAGAGAGAACTAATGTTTAATGAGAATTTACTATACTAGGTAAGATACCTTAACTAGAACATTTTAATTCTCAAAAGAGACTAATTGTTATATCTTTAAATAGGTCTGGGGTCAGTTAAATTTTATACATCAAACTGGTACAGGAAGGATTAGAAGCATCCATGTGGCCTGATTGCCTGTTCTCTGCCTTAAACTTGGCTGAGATGACAATTCTTGGAGTAGATAAGACCTACTGAACTATCCCACAGGAAATGTGTTCAGATGCTTCCTATGTGATCTGTGGCTGGACTGCTTTTCCACATTGTTTCTCTCTGGGCTGAATCCATGTATAGGTCTCATGGGAGATTCCATCCCACTATCATGGGCACAAGCTACACAAGTTGAAAGATGACCAGAAGTGATTGAGCAGGATTGTTTACTGCCAGAATGAGAATCTGCTCTACTGATGAGAATCAATTTAGTTGTTCATAATTACATTCTTTTTTATAAAAGCATAGGGGAAATTTTTTTAAACATAGTAAAGCATAAAGAAATAGTGTTTCTTTGTGTTTTGATTATAGACATTGTGGAGAGTCTTTATAATCTTAGTAGTTGTTTCTTTAATGTCTAATTAGAATACTTGCTTTTAACAAGCTAACACTGGTCTGAGAGCTCTTTTGCAGTCAACTCTGTTTTGCTGAACTCATACAATACTTGGTTCCTGTCATTAACTCATGCTTCCTCCTTTGGACATAACACCTTATGCAAAGTTCATTTGTACCTCTGTGAGAATATTTTTCCTCTTACCCCAGCCACCCATTGATCAGATATAATTTCCTGCCCATAACCATAATTATCATTTATTTTTGTTATTGGCAACAATAAAGGAGCAGCACAGTTCAGAAATTCATAACTAGGAAAATAAGTAATGAAAACTATAATATAAGTTAACAAATTTTCCTGAGTTTGAGCATAAAATAAGAAAGTGGAACTGAAGTAACTCTTAAGACAACTGCCTTATAAAAAGTAGAAAAAAATTAAATAAAAAGTATATTTTTTAACTTCAAAAGAACATTTAAAACAACCCCCCTTTTAGGAAAATGCCTCTTGAAATTCACTGGAGACCTGCTCTAGCCTGAGTCTGTCCATTCCTACCAAGCTTCCGTCTCTCTGATAACAAACGTGTGAGCAAATGACTGGAAGAGAATTTACCTTGGTTTCATAGAGGGGAACATGCAGGCCTTCACCTGTCCACAGTGCAGAGTCAGATTCCAGTTATGGCGTGGGGTTCCAGCAGGTGGTCAGGAAAACAACTCTTATTATCCTATTAATCAGAACCAGTGCAGAGCTAGGGAATCCCCCATTTCTAATCCCAGAGCAAAAGTATGGGACCCAGAAAAACTATATAAGGCAGGAAGAGAACTAGTAGGAAAGCCAGCATAAAATGCAATGGGGCCTTGCACAGGTTACAGATTTCAAAAGAGCTGGGACTCAGGGACAGAAAGGTGCTACAGCTACAAGAGCTACAAATTATGGAATGTTTTGAATCAATCTCATGAAAAATCATCTCAAACCCCCAAATCCTAAAGTTAACAAATGTGAAACAGACATATTTTCCTTCTGCAAAACCCCCATCTAAAAACATCTAAAAAAATGACATCACTTATCTACCTAGTTGCCCTGATAACACAACATTGTGAAATATATGAATTTACACAAATTTTCTTTTATTGAACTAAATTTTGATGATTCCACTTACTATTTAGTTGTAACAAGCAATATATCATATAAAATGCAATATATGCATTTTTGTGCCTACTAAAGGGGGCAGGATGGTGGGGGGATGGGAAACTGGGTACAATGGTGGAGAGAAGGTCACACTGGTAATAGAATTGGTGCTGGCACATTGAATGCTTCAAACAACCATATTATGAGCAACTTTGTAAACCACAGTGTTAAAGCTAGAAAAATAAAAGTATCTGCAAGAGAAATATAAACAAATCACCTTTTTTCCTTGAATTTTCTTTGTTTTCATCCCTCCATCAAGTCCAAGTGTAAGTCCTGCTGCCTCCATGTCCAAAATACATACCAACCTAAGCAGAGGCTCAACAAATTCACTGCACTTGGGATGTGTGTGGGAGGTGGGGGATTCTTTTGGGTTTTGATCACACAAAACAGAGTTCAGGGGCTCCTGACTCTGTGGTAAGGAGACTGCTAGCAGTGCTCAGAGAGTCATTTGTGGTGCTGGGAATTCAGGCTCAGTGGGATGCAAGACAAGCGTATTAACCCCTGTACTATATCTCCCACCTGCAGATTCATTGCACTTGGATTAATACCTTGTCATGACCCATGAGTGCTTGATACCTCTCTTACTATTTTCTCCTCAATCATCTCAAATAATCATGTTTTGGGACACTATTCTGTTCATTCCAACATCTCAGGATTCTCTATTCAGAAATCTTTCCTTGACTTCATCCTCAACTGTTTCAGCTCCAAAATCACCATTATCTAGGAGACCTTATTTTTAATGGAAAGTTTCATTAGTACAGAAAAGGGAAAGTATATAGCAAATTTAAGGACTATTGCCTTATTTCAACAATTTTTACTCAGCCCAACATGGTTTTGTTTAAACCATCTCCATTGGACTGGAGAGATAGTTCAGCTGGTTGATCACATAGTTTGCATGCAGGTGATCAGATTCTATTCCTGACAGAGCATGATCTCTAAGCACTGCTAGAAGCAATAGCCTCGCCTTAGCAAGGGACCAGGAGTAGTCTGAGGTAAGACTCAAAAATAAAAATAATAAAAAAAAAAATTTGAAACCCTCTCCACTGATCATTTTGAAGTCAATCTAACATAGCATCAGTTTGTATATATTTTAGAGTTTCTGAAATATGGAATAGATCAATTGTTTCTAAGTATTTGTCTCATTCCCTCCAGTCTATGTCCTGTGCCTTGCTCATTGATTCTCAATTTTTTCACTTTGTTTTTTATTTCCTCAGTTTGTTAATTTGATATATGTCCCTGACCATTACCTAAAATGTAAGATCCTTTTGAATAGGTTTTCTGCCTCATTTATTCCCATGAAATAAAGGCATTGCACATGCTGTTTCAGGATATGTGCTCAAGAGAATGCAGAGAAGAGAAATTTCCATTTACCAACATGTTAGCTCTGCTTCCCAAGGGGGGAGAAGAGTGAATGGATATGAACATTGATATTCATCCATGTTATTTTTTATTACAGATGAAGCACCCACTTCTGTGGATGACACCAACGTAGTTTGCCCAGGAGTAAAGATAAACAAAGCGGACGAGTAAGTACACAGCTCTGATCAAACTGGTCATTGTTTGCCCCCATGAGATATAAACAATGTGGAATGCCACCTCTGCTGGAACAGCAACTGACTCTGTGGGAGGGTTCATAGTATCCTCCCTCATCTCTGCCCTTATTGGAATTCCCTGATTTACTCAGTGATTTGTTGTGACCTAGTGTTTGCTTAGAATATATCAAGAGAGATGGTATGCCCTGGGGTGAAACCAGTGTTGAAGTCATCTTTCAGAGCTAATCCAATATGCTCTGTAAATACAAAAGAGAAGGGATTGAAACTCTAATCAGCCTCTTTTTTCTTTAGATTGCCCATGGTCTTATGGCTCTTATGACCTTCTAACCCCATTCAGTATCCCTTAACCAAATGAGTTCTCTTCATTCAGGCAATCTGTTCTCCAGTCATCCTAAAAGCCTGATGTCAGTAATACAATGAAGAGACCTTTGGGCTCTGGTTTGAGTCAAGTGCAAATACTGTACATCTCCACCAGATTGGATGGAATGTAATGTAGAAGGCAACAAACCTTGATTAACAAAATATAAACATAGAAGGCTTAATCTGTGAAAAATATATTCTGTGCATCTCCAGGCTGGTTGCTACCATTTGCCCCTTTCTGTGCTTTAGGGAGGTCTTCATTGAAGTTAGTCTGGACGGTGGTAATACCTTCATCAACAACAATGTTAGCATCATTAGCAAGGATTGCACAAATTACATGGTGGGTATAAAACAACACTTTGGGGTTTTCAATACTTCTGAACTGGAATAAGAGATACCATGGGAGTGATAGGTAAAAAACAAAAACAAAACAAACAAACAAAAAGAACCCACACTGTCCTCACTTGAGTGACCCAGCAAGTATTGTGTGCAGGTAACACCTTGGGCAGGCTCTCAGACTTCCAGCTATGCACCAGTATTCTTGAAGCACATGGATAAAATCAACCTGAAATCTAGAAATTGTGCAGAGGTTTTTCCCACACTCACTGAACCAGATGCTCTGGCCAAGGTCTAGTGGTGGGGAGCTCAGGGTCCCATAAAAATTTCTACTGGAGTGAGTGGGAGAAATGGCAGACTGTGCCAAAACCATACCTAAAACTCCAGCTCCTCCAGAAATTCATGGGTACCTCTGTGCGCCAATATGAGACCAGGTTGGGAAGACAGGACAATTGGGACCTTGCAGACTTAGAGTGTGTCCAGGACATTGAAGACCAGCTGTGGTGCCACTGAGGACCCATTTGTGACCAACATAGCCATTAGCCTTCTGGATAGCATGCTGATATTTTACAGTCATCCCATAACCTTTTATTGCCTCTCCTCCTCTGCTGGTTTCCTCAGCTGTCTGCTTCTGCTAACTCACTCTACTGTTGCAGAAAGTTTTCCCTGACTGGATTACTGTTAGGTCTATGTAAAGGATTGAGTCTCAACTCAGGGACAGACTGGGACTCCCTCCTGGGACTAATTTACTGCTCCCCAGTTTCCTGCTTTTCAAAACTCCACAGAACCAGAGTATCTTATGTCAGGGAACTAGGTTGAAAGACCATTGGGCCGCAGAAGAGGTGTACTGGAGTCAAGGCAACCTGTGCTAAGAGCTAATACCCTCATGTCTAGTGACAGCTGTGAGGGTCCCTCAGTGTTGACACTCATATCTCTGCATACACTGAATCCAGGCATCCTCTCTCAAACCAGTAATTGGAATTACTGAGTTGCCCATCAGGAATCACACCAACACAGCTCCACTATCAATAGACATAGTAGAAATAATCTAAGAAGCAGCCTGTGGCGAAAGCCCAGCACCTCAACACCATAAATTGCTCTTAGCTGCCCTGTTTCATGAATACAGGATCTATCTATCCTGTCCAGAGCACATAGCTCAGTGAAGGACTACACAGTATGTGTGACCCTGCATGCAGATCACTTGCCTTGCTTATAATATCAACATGAGAACATTCTTCTCTCTCGTTCCTTTATGAACCTGGCCTGTATAGATCTCTCTTCTGAATCTACATATCTCTTCTAATATTCTCTTACATATGTGGCAATTGAATCTTAGAGTCACTAATTTTGCTCAAGGTTGCAAAGCAGGAAAGTAGGGAGCTAACCCATGGACAGATTTTTCAGTGTTTTAGCTCTTCCCTGCACTTCCATTTCTAGAATCCCTAGTAGTTCACCCAACAATAAATCTATAGATTTGAGTCCCATAAAAATCCTGTGCTATCAGCCACAGCAGGTCACAAGGAATGGGTCTTTTACTCTAGGGAGGATTCCAGACTCCTGATTGTGCTTTCAGCAGAACAGGACCAGTCTGTGTCCCAGTATCCACTGTGCCTCTGGGTATGAGCCCTGGCCTGCTAGCCCACTGTGTTCCTTCCAAAAATAGGCTCCTGAGGAAAGTAGGAGGGTTGGATCAATAGTCTGCTGTGGGTTTTGAATAGTAGACCCAGAAAGAGATCATACAGACCTTCACCAGGCCTCGGCATGTGTGCTCTCTACAGAGTGAGCGACGAGATGTCTCAGATTTGTTACCAGTACCACCGATACCAGGACTGGATCCTTCACCAGCATCTGCACTTCCTTTTAACCCTTTATTCTTGGGTATAATTCCATTGGTGCTCTTGGTGCTATTGTTATGCTGGTGCTTTTGGAGATCGACTTGCAGCCATGTGAGTACCCCCAACCTTAGAGCCCCATGACCAGGCTCATATCAGCTCCCGTTGTAATCCAGGCATATGCCTGCCTGATAAGCCTGCCTGTCCCTGTCCTTTGGAGCTATCCGAGTCATCACATGAACAAACAGAAGCAGATAATTTTCCCATCTTGGCCATAGGGACCATCTTGGTTCTCAGCAACCTCCTAGCTGATGCTTTTTTAAAAATATGTTTGTGCATGTGTGCATGCATGTGCATGCATGTGTGTGTGTGTGTGTGTTTTACTGAACCTCTGCATAAACCCAGGGCTTCACACATGCAAGAGTGATTTCTAATACTGAATAACATCCACAGCCCCTGCCTCAAGATTGCGCAAGGGGTTGAAATCCCCTGGACCCTAAGGAAAAGTTTCTCAGGCATATCAGCCAGGCCCCTTGATGGCTTAGTAGAACAAGGGGCATTAAGGCCTCTTATTGCGGGAAGAAAGGGTCCCATGGGAAATCAGCTGCTCCAAAGGGGGAAGAGCTCTGTCAAGGAAGGATCCTAAATTCCTTTAAAAGGGGTGTGAGGGCAGTACCTTTAAAAACTGACATGGTCTCTGCACACCACTAATGCCTTCCACATCCCTTTCCTAAATGCCAGATTTGTCATCATCCCCAGATACAGAGTTGAAAAGTTGCCCTCATCTCATGCACTGAGGAATCACTATTTTCTGTGCTTGTTTTTGATGCCTGGAGTTATTGAGAGTAAAATATCACCATATATGGTGTGATTAGTGCCCAAATAAAATAAAGCATAGCAAAGGACAAGACTGAAGGAACAAAGGGAAGAATGGAAGGACACAATGAGAGAGGCAGAGGCTGTATCTTCACTGTACAATATTTGTTAGCACACATGCAAATGACTATAGAATGGGCATGTAAATACAAGCAAATGGTAGAGGAGAAAGAACAGAGTACAATAGTAATAAGGTGATCTAACATAGGGAAGCAGGTAGGGCGTTTGCCTTGCACGCAGCCAACATGGCCGACCCCGGTTTGATTCCTCCACCCCTCTAGGAGAGCCCGGCAAGCTACCGAGAGTATCTCACCTGCACGGCAGAGCCTGGCAAGCTCCCCGTGACATATTTGATATGCCGAACACAGTAACAACAAAGTCTCATGATGGAGACGTTACTGGGCCGGCTCAAGAAAATCGATGAACAACAGGAGGACAGTGACAGTGAATATATATTTCAAGTGACATAAATTCTCTTAAATCTTGGAGGATGGTTTTTAGCAATGTATCTCCTGGGGGTCACAGACTGACAAACAGTGGGCACCCAATTTTGGCATCCAGAGTACAAATTGTATCTCACTGCTACAAAGCAGGGTCCACCTCCACCCCTTTCACTTAGTTCACCCAAAAACCATACACTTTCCACTGTGTTCATCTTTCTCTTCTTTTTTTTTTCCTAGTGCTGTTGTAGAATACCTCCGCCGGTAAGTTGTGTTTTTAGTGCAGATGTTGTCATTGGACCTGATTGCACACTGACTTTCACAAAGACCTTCCTTGACTTCTTGTGTCTATGAGATAGTCTACACCCCACCCCCACCCTACCAGCTCTACCTCTACTTGGGCTAAGATCAGGCAGAAATGATAGTAGAGATGCAGGAAGGTCCTAGGGAGGACACAGGTCTCACAATGTCAACCGAATTCCATGCTCCCAACAGGATCATATCCAAGCCCTACACCATGGGAAAACAAGTTGAGGTACCCTGTGTCAAAAATGCTGTCTCTATTGAAAATAAATGTGAGAGTTCTTCTAATTCCCTAAGAACTATTTGTCACATCGTTTTTCTTTAGAATTAGGTGAGCTTTGGAAACCCTTTTGGAACCTAGGGTCCCATGTTCTTCCTTCCATGTTCTGGTAAATGTTGGAATCCATTTCTTGGGATTCATCCTTGCTCCTTTAAATGTTCGAGGTCAGGGGAAGGCTTGATTGGGTTCATCTTTGAGGACTTTGGCTGAGGTAAGGAAAGGGAATGTGACCTCTCATGGGACTAAGAGGGAGACCCAGCCCAAGAGAGCAGAGCAACCAAGGGTCTGGTGTGTACACAGGAAGGGCCCCCAACCAAACACCAATCAAATCAACTCAGTATAAGCATGTTGTTCTGTTGAGGGAGATCTGATCTGGGGTTTAGAAGGGAGCATGCCTCTCTGTCTTCAACCAGTCTTTGCTGTTGCTGTGTGGTTGGGACGATTGGATCTGCCATAGACGAACAAATCCCTGACCACTGCTAATGTCCATACCCCTTATATCCATTTATTCCCCTGTGTAGTCCCCAAATAAAAAGGATTCTCCGAAGGGCAGCCTCAGAGAACACAAGGCACAGAATAAAATTGCTTAGCTTTTTGTGCAAGATTAGTAATGTGCTCTTGTGTTTCACACAAAAGATTCTCTCTTACTGTGCAGAGCACAACTCCTGGACCTTTGAATTCCCTCCACAATTACTGCTAAGTGACTAGATCTTGACAGGTGCTGGGGAATGGCTCTGTGTCTGTACCCAGAACTCCCAGGGTAGGAAGCAGACAGAGTTCTCTCTTCCTAACAGTGCCCCCCAACGGTGATTGTTCCTTGTTGTCAGTGCCGATATGGCAGGATAAGACGAATGGAGGTAAGATGGACTCTTTGGGATGAATGAAGGTAAGATGGACTCTTCATAACTGAACTGGGACTCTCACAGACTAGGTTATAGGAGTAAAGGAATGTTCGTATAGTTCTGACTGACACCCAGAAGGATGTGGTTTAGGGAAAGATGAGCTATGGGTACTGAACTTTGGTCAGATCCAACTTGCGCTTCTCCCACTTGGATGAGTTAAGTTTCCTGGATTTTGGTGGTTGTCCCATAGTCAACCAGGCCATATTCTCACAGAGGTTATACTATCACCTCAAGAAATACTATGACAACAGTCTGATGAGCAAAGACAAACTGAATCACAAACAAGCTCATGCAAGTCGGGGGGGGGGGAATTCTAAATCAAGTTCTTTCCATCCTTAAATTACTCAGAATTGCACTAGAGTTGTTAAAGGTACCAGGACTTCTGTCCTGGCTTTGGAGAATATGGGAAAATGGTAACTACACTGACCGTGTGACACTTGAGGGGAAATGGTGGCAGGGAGTGGGGGTGGGGGGACACAAAGGCATCTAGAGGAGTGTCATGGAAGAAATTCCCTTTCCCTGAAAGCATTAAGGCACCCTTCTGGGAAAGAAAAACACCTCAGAAAGGAGGGTGGTTGATGACATGGATGGAGATGTCCCGAGTGGGTTGTCTTAAGACAGAACCCCAAAAATTCTGCCCAGTTTATGCTCATCTATGGAATCCTACTGGTAGCTTAAGATGTCAACCAAAGAGTCAGTCCTGACTCTTATTTGCAATCAGTGAGGAGCACAGAGAAGCTCAACACACCTTCTAGAAAGGGAGAAAAGCCCTAATTCCAATAGAAAAGAGGCTTAGAGGTATCTTACTTCCCACTTCCCACAGCCACTCTGCCCCCACAAGGATCCAAGACCACTTGCTGGTCATCTCTCAGCTTTTTCCTCTCTCCCAGCCCCAGTAATGGTTGCTGTTCCCAGGAACAACTCTTTGTCTTTCCTAACATGATCCTCCAGATCATTCCATTCCTCCTCTTTTAGCTTCTAACCAGGTCCCCCATGCCCAACTCCTTCAGGATCACTATTTAAGCTCCGTTTATCACCTCCGGGCTGTAGCGATAGCATAGCGGGTAGGTCATTTGCCTTGCACGCGGCCAGTCAGCTGACCTAAGTTCAATTCCTCTGCCCCTCTCAGAGAGCCCGGCAAGCTATCGAGAGTATCTCGCTCCCATGGCAAAGTCTGGCAAGCTACCCGTGATGTAGTCAATATACCAAACACAGTAACAACAAGTCTCACAATGTTACTGGGCCCGCTCAAGCTAATCGATGAACAATGGGAGGACAGTGTTACAATACTATCTCCTCCACCCTGTGAACTTTTTCTGGCTTCTCTGCCTACACCCAAACACTGATTTGTCTCTGGTTCTAAATCAGTTCATGATCCACAGTGAAATCTTCCAGGCCCAGGCCCAGGAGAGGCATACATTTGGTATCAGGGAGTTAATGAGTGATGCTGAATACAGGAGGGGTCCCTCCCCATCTTGCAGCAGAGACCATCCTAAGAGCTCCTTCCTCATACTGTATCTATTTTTCAGTGCAAACTGGATGCCTTGTGTAACTTCGTTCAAAACTGCAATACGCCAATGATATGCTGTCCACCCAGGTGCAAGGTAAGCCTGGGCTTACCATGATGCTGCCTTAGACTCCTGTTTCTTGCAAAGTCGATTCTGGGACTATAAGGTGAGAGAGCCTTGCCCATGTATCCTAGTAAGAAGAATGGGGGTGTGGGGCTCATGAGCCTCTCTGATTCTGCACCAGGATTGCCTTCCTTGAGTCCCTTGACTCAAGTACAAAAGGAAATATTGGTATCTAGAGAATTCCTCACCACTTCCAAATTTAAAGGGTTAGAGGAGAAAACTAATGGGGGGTCTACTGACCTCTAGTTCCTTATCCATTTCCACGGACCATCAACTCTGTAGGTCAACTGGGTTTATCCAGTAATCAGCTAAGACCCTCTGTGATGAATGGACTAATTGCCTTTGTGCACTCCATCACCCAGAAAGCCTGGATAATTAACGGGCCCTGGCAACAGTGAGACTTGTCCTTGGCTCCCAGTCCAGATTAGCAATTAAGTTCAAAACTAGAACAAAGGGAGTCCAGAGTCAGACTCAAAGAATGAAATGACTTTCTTACACCTGAAGAGTCTCAGATCAGAATCCCAGACTGGATCCAGCACTCAGGTAGATGAAGGGCATCTATAAAGGCCACCCTGTGAGTTCTGATAGACCTTGAGGTCTACTTTTTTGAGACAAAGAACCCAAAGCCTTCTGGTTCCAGTTCCAGACTTCTCTATTGATGCTCCCTCTTTTCTCTTTCTTACAGAAAAAGTTCATCAACCTCAACATAATAAGACCTCACAACATGCGGGTGCCCTGCTGTCCAAATTACTGCATTCAACCCAGCCAGGAGTGCTTTCCCCTCAACAGCTGCATCTCACAGTGCCAGCAACCACCATCCATATGCGCCCAGCCTCCCTCCAGGATGCTGCCACTGATTTACGCTCCTGCCCAACCATACTGCAAAACCACTTTGTCCCTCCCACCCCCATAGCCCAAGCCCTAATGATTCAAACCACCAACATTGTTAAGTTCCCTTTATGTGCTGACTTGGACACATGCATTGAGTCTGGTTTATACTCAAAAGGACTTGGAAGTCGTTCCTGATTAGCAGGAGAGTTTGTTGCCTGTTGAGCCCCACTCCACTGTATGTGATATATCTGTGCTGCTCCTGCAGGGCAAAGCACCACTATGTCCTCTGAACAGTCTCAGGCCAGAAATCCTAGGCTGGACTTAGCACTCAGGTAGTAGGGCACCCCTAAAGGCCACCCTGTGAGTTCTGATAGATCTTGAAGCCCATTTTCTTGAGACAAAGAACCCACAGCCTTCTGGTTCCGGTTCCAGACTTCTCCATTGATGCCCCCTCTCTTCTCTTCCCTACAGAAATTGTTCTTCAACTTCAACTTTCTAAGGCCTCACAACATGCGGGTGCCCTGCTGTCCAAATTTCTGCATTCAACCCAGCCAGGAGTGCTTTCCCCTCAACAGCTGCATCTTACAGTGCCAGCAAGCACCATCCATATGCTCCCTGCCTCCCTCCAGGATGCTGCCACTGATCTATACTCCTACCCAACCATACCGCAAAACCACTTTGTCCCTCCCACCCCTATAGCCCAAGCCCTAAAGATTCAAAACACCAAAATTGTTAAGTACCCTCTGTGTGCTGACTTGGACACGTGTATTGAGTCTTGGTTTTATCCTCAAAAGGACTTGGAAGTTGTTCCTGATAAGCAGGAGAGTTTGTTGCCTGCTGATCCCCACTCCACTGTATGTGATATATCTGTGCTGCTTTTGCAGGGCAAAGCACCACTGTGTTCTCTGGATGGGGACATAATCAGTCCCTCTGACCATAGTCTAGTTCTCATCAGTCACCCAGGGATGGGTCACAGGGAATTTTTGCTCATTTGTATCCTTTAGAAAAACCCCAAAATGTCTTTGAAAGATGAATGTATTCCTACCACCTTTCCCAATTTTATGCAGAGAAAAGTACTTAAATTTCTCACTTTCTTCACTCCATGTTACCGGTTTCCTTATAATTTTTAAATCACTTTCTAAATGCATCATATAAAAAAGATTCTAAAGTTCACCAGCTGGAAGAAACGTACCTTCTTTTTCAGGAACCCCAATGCTCCTAAGCCCAGCAGAAATCCAGAGGATTCTCTCCACTTCCCTAGAGGAGAACCTCCCCTCTCTGCTGCTTGCCAACATAGAAGACACCATGAACTGATTGGGATGTTTTAGCAGAGTGCCCTGCCACCCAGCCTGTGCACACAGTGTGTGTCTCACTATGCCAAACATCGTGTACAGTCATGGGAACCTGGCTATCCTTGAACATTTCAGCAGGGCTTCCCCAGATGGGATCATAACAGCTATCTTTGATCCACCCTGATAGTAAATTAAACTACTCTCCACCCCCACCCCAACATCTTTGAATATTATATTTAAGCCTTTTAGTTAAATTTCTGTAAGACAACTATAAATGAAACTATGTAAGGTCTAGAATTCTAATATGTAATGATTGACAGGGAAGGATGATGATGACCATCATTTTCCCTGTGTTTAAGAAAAAGTAAAAAAAGATCATTTGGATGGCTCATGTAAAAGCCTGTAGGGAGGGACTGGGGTGATAACACAACAGGTAAGGTGTTTACCTTTCACAAGGCCGACCTGGGTTGATTCCCAGCATCCCATATGGTCCCCCGAGTACTGCCAGTAATAATTCCTGAGTGCATGATCCAGGAGTAACCCCTGTGCATCGCAAAAAAAAAAAAAAAAGCAAAAACCAAAAAAGAAAAAAAATGCATGTATGGAATGTTTTCACAATTCCCTTAAGTTATTTGCTTTTGATCTTGAAAACATTTCTATCTGGAGCTGCTTGTTTATATGGGACCCTCTCCCCCTCTTCTGACTCATCAAACCCTGGACCCCAGAGCTGTGTCCACCCCTGGCCAGGATGGGTGTGGTAAGAGCAAATGTGTCCCACCCCTCACAGGTCATTTCCACCTCTGCCAGCACCACAGTCTCCCCAGCTAATTATTTGGGGTTTTTTTATTAACTTAATTTGGTTTTGGGGTCGCACAGCTGTGCTTAGGGGCTTGCTCCTGACTCTTTGCTTAGGGATCACCTCTGGCAAGGGCCCAGGGGACCATTTAAGATGTCACCTTCCAAACCCAGCATGGGCACATGCAAGCAAGTGCCCTCCCTGCCCACCCCCTCCAGCTGGTTTAAAAGATGCTTTCCTGGATGCAAAACACCAGACAAAACATTTCAGAGAAATCCATTCAAAATGGAAGAAATCAAGAAAGGTGCTGAAGTTCTGATGGAAGGTTGGAGATTCAGAACTTTGTTGACTCATTTCTAAAATGATTGTGGGTGCTTCAAATACCTGACAGTCATTTCCTTCATGGAAATGAGGCCTTGACCAAATCTTTGTCTTTGTTTGAATTTGAGTCACAAAGAGTGAAAACTACTGCTGGTGTCCACACAGAAAATACTAATGAGGTTCTATCAAGTGCCATAATACCCAATGAGGACGTACAGGTAGAGATGTAGGTCTCACTCCCCTGTGCAGGTATGGGTGGGAACCTTTTTTTAAAAAAATGCCTTTGCTGATCTGCCTGGTAATGGCAGGAGGTAGAATAAGTGTGTGTTTGTGTTTGTGTATGTGGGGGGGGGGGGGGTTAATAAAAATGTGCCAAAAGGGCAAGGGGATAGGGTTTGGACCCACACCTGAGCAGTGTTCAAGGGATGCTTGGAAACATGCAGTGTTGGAGATCGAACCAGGGTAGCCATATGTAAGGGAAATGTCTCAGGCCCCATACTCTCTCAGACTTTGGGGGAAAGGGTTTCTTGGGCAGCTCCTCTTATGGCCCTCTCTTCCTCCCTGCCCTCCCCTATCCTACCTCAGTTTCTCACCCTAGAGAAGAGGAAAAGGGCTCAGTGCCCCACCGGTGCCTACTTGCACAGAGACTGCCTCTGCCTCCCCCACTCCTCCCACCCCCACTTACTCCACCCAATACCTGGGTGGAACAGTTTCAAATGTCAAGTCTCATGTCTTGAACCGTGCTATGAACTCCTTACTTTAGACCAGAGCAATAAACACATTTCTGTGTGCCTCTTGTTGCCCTGTGAAATAGCCCCGAAAGATTCAGAACCGACCTCTAGGCCCAAGTTTGCACTTCTGAAAGCCAGAAGCCCAGGTCAGATTCCAACAGGTCAGCAACAGGCCTCTTCTAGACCCAAGCAAGTAGAAACACACACCTCACTGCCAGAGCCAGTGTTTCTAACAAAGCTGTGGTCTGAACAGTTCCTCCAGCCCCTTGTCCAGACTCTAGGGCTTTACAGAGTAGGCCCAGACAGGAGTGACTGAAGGGAACTCCATTCCTCAAGCAGTATCCAATGATTTCACCTGCTCATTCCTGGCCACTGCCACACCAGGTGGCCACTACTGCACTCAGACAATATCTCCTGAGTCATCTGCAGTCTCTCTCCACCTGTTTTCTACTTTTCATTCCAACAAAGAGCTGATCCTGCCTCAATGTGTGCAGTAGAAACAAGTAGCCTGAGGCAAACTCTCTGCCATGTTGTGTCAAGACTAAAGGAACCCAGGAGCCATGCTGGGATAGTGGGGAGAGGTCAGAGGGATCAGATAGGGCAGACACTTGGTGCCAGACCTCAGAGGGGTTGCTAGAGAGTGAGCAACGCCTCGAGACTCAGGTTCATCAGAACCACTGGGACAGAAATATCACCATGCAGCTGGGGATAGCCATGAGAAGTATTGAGGCTATGGGTGACTTTGTGTTTTGTTATTATTATTATTATTTTTATTGAATCACCTTGAGCTACAGTTGCAAAGCTTTCATGTCTGAGTTTCAGTCATACAATGATTGAACACCCATCCCTCCACCAGTGTACATTTTCCACCACCAATGTTCCCAGTATCCCTCCACCCCCCCCATGCCACCTGAACCACTGCCTTTATGGCAGACAATTTTCTTAGTCTCTAATTATGGGCATTATGGTTTGCAATACAGATAGTGAGGGGCTATCATTTTCAGTCCTTTATCTACTTTTATCACATTTCTCCCATCCTAAGGGATCTCTCCATCATTGACTTAGTGATCCCTTCTCTATCCCAGCTGCCTTCTCCCCCAGCTCATATGGCAGGCTTCCAACCATGGATCAATCTTCTTATCCCTTGTCTCTACTGTCCTTGGGTGTTAGTATCATATTATGTTACTTTATATTTCACAAATGAGTGCACTCATTCTATGTCTGTCCCTCTCTGATTCATTTCACTTAGCATGATACTCTCCATGACAATCCACTTATAAGCAAATTTCATGGCTTCATCTCTCCTAACGGCTACATAGTATTCCATTGTGTAGATGTGCCAAAGTTTCTCTGTCCAATCATTTGTTCTAGGGCACTTTGGTGGTTTCCAGATTCTGGCTATTGTAAGCAGTGTGCAGGTGACTTTGGACGAACTCTGGAGGAGGAAGAGCCCTCAGAAGCATAGAAAAATAAGACTTTTTAAATGTGAAAATTGTGGATTCTTTGGGGTGCCACATCAACAGCTCTTAGGACTTATTCCTGTCTGTTCACTCAGGGATCATTCCTTGAGAGTAGTATGTGGTGCCCAGGATGGAACTAGATGGACTATACACAAGCCAAGAGCCTTGCCTGCTATACTATATTTCCAGCTGGAAGTTTTTAATTCAGAGAGAAAGCCATGAATCCTTTGGGTGAATCACAAAGTTTGACAAAATGTCAGCGACCATGTCGTCTTTTTACTGGAAAGTTTCCTTCTAGAAATCATGCCATGAACCCAAGGATAGCTTGTCTTGTATGAGCTGACCTGGTTTCAGTCCCTCACACTACATATTGACCCCAGAGCCCTAACCGGAGTGATCCCTGAGCACGGATTTTCCACACAAAAGATTAACCCTCCTGCCCTGTCTCCAGGACGTGCAGAGGCAGGTCCTCGGTGGACACCCTAGGACAGGGTAGTACTGGGTTCAGATCATGCCCAGTGGACAGATAGGCAGCCAAGACCCAGTAGGACCAAACATAGAAAAGTTCCTGGGAACCACACTGGATGCTCTCCTTCATCCTCTCAGGACCTCTGGGTCATGGGCTTCCGGGTTCAATCCCTTCCCCTCTCTGTACCTGTGCTCCCTTACGCATCTCTAACTAGAACTTGGCTCCCCCTGGAACCGCCATCCTTGGTTACTGTTCCTTGGGCTCCCTTAGACTGACTGCTCCTGGCATTGCAGGGGGAGGATGTCCATGCTTGATCTGGCCACCAGGGTGCACTGTTGTCACACCTTGCCAGAGGCCTGGGGGGCAGTTTAGAGAGTGTGATTGTCCTGTGGAGAAGCTTGACCCATCAGTCTCTGAGTCCTTATCACACTTCATTCCTACTCATTTCATCCACCTAATCTGTCCTCCTGATTACCCAACAAGCTGAACCAAGTGACTTAGCGTGAGCTCCTCAGTGTCTATTCTCACCTACCTGGCACCTGTCCCTTTGAAGTGTCAGGGCCCCAGACCTGTCTGCTAACTCCAAGCTCTACAGCTTGGGTTTGTGTCCACTAGGAGAACAGGGCTGGTCTTGGCTGTGTGAGGGGAAGAGTCTGACCCATGATGGACAGAAAGCTGAGATGGGAAAACTCTGGCCTCTATAGATAGCAGAGCCCTGGTATTCATTTGCTCAGGTTACTGCAATCCAGTACCACATTCCAGTGGCTTTAAGCAATCATTTTTTGATCATTCTGAAGGCTAGGAGTATGAGACCAAATTGTCTTATAAGACCAAGGGCATCTTGAGCATCCTCTTGGCTTGCAGGTGGCTGTCCTCCCTATATCCAGCCATGGTCAGGTCCCTCTGTAAATCTGTTTTCTCCTAGTCATATTGGATTAGGGTCGACCCTAATGACCTTATGCATTTTAACACCTCCTTAAAGATTCTATCTCCAACTAGTCATATTCTGTGTTTCAGAGGGATAGGGTTTTAGTGGATAAATTTGAGGCAGGCACAAACAGCCATTGTCAAATGACATTTTCAAGAGTCTCTCCTCTAGTAGAGGATTCTGGGAGACAGTGAAATCCTGTGTAAAAAAATTCCTATAAACTTTGAAAATCCAAAGGCCAGATGTCCTCCTTGACAAGCTAGATGACACAGCGAGACCCCCTCACCTCTATAAGGACACAGCTATAGGGAACGGAAATACACTTGTGTAGGTAGCACCCCACACAGAGACAGCTGGAACTCCTTAATGGCATCTGGATAGGCTGTCAAGATAGGACTGGGCAAGGACCCAAATATTTAGGTTAGCCTGCAAGCTCAGCTAGGGGTATGAGACTCATCATCTTAAAGTCAGTGGGCCCCCATGGGTAGATTATGTGAGGTGAAGAGGAGAGAAACAATCACTTTCTCCAGATCCACCTCTGCCTCCGTAGGACAGGATGAGAAGGCTAAGGACTGATCAAGTCTGCAGATGAGCCCCTGGAAGGCACAGGCCAAAGGCACTTCAGCCGCACTAGGTGGCCATCAAGCCACACCTGATGTCTACTTGGCTTTCTCAGTCGGGAATTAATCACCAACACCTGATTTCTCGGGGAGCCATGGACTCAGGCTGGAGTGATGAATTGCTCTTTGCAGGAAAAGAAAGTCAGTCCTAGGCCTTACCCAGGGCTTCTAGGTCTTTGTTTGTCTCACAGAAAAGAATTTCAGGAGTAGACAAGCAGTGCAGTAAAAATAGATTTTATTTGGAGGTTTTTTAAGGAATGGGAATAGGGAGAAAAGGAGAGATAAAGAGAGAGAGTGAGAGAGAGAGAGAGACAGTAATGCACTCAAGAGAGAGAATTTAGGCTTTTACAAAGGCAGAGAGAGCCCCAGTACACATGTCAAGAGGGGAGATGCAGGCAACACATGTGCTCAGGCACCACATGTGTACAGCCTCATGAGCGCAAGCAGCACAAGGGCTCAGGCAGCATATACCCATGCTTCCTTTGTTCAAGGTGGCATTTATAGGATTACTCTGAAGTTTCCACCAGACCAACCCTCCTCCCCACTCACCCTCCCCCGCCAACTCCCTCCCCCCATGGTTGCCAAGGGGGGTAGAATTGGGAGTGGTCAATGATCCTCTTTGAAATTCTTTTCCTCAACTTTGTTCTTGCTGGAGCTCCTCAGAGGCGGGGGTTAGCCTTCTCTGGGTCTGTTGGCACCAGGGGAAGTCTAATTAGGCCTTGGTTCCTGTGTCTACAGGGTGGACTCTTTGCAACATTGGGGCTATTGGTTTCATTACTTCCTAGAAATTCCATTGTCGTGGGGACCTACATCAATCTCTTTCGGCAAAGAAGGAGCTGAAGAAGAGTTTGTGGGAGCCTCATTATTCTGGGGGCTGCAGAAACCCTGAATTCATAATCTTTAAGTTTCTGGGATTTTAGTGATGTCCAGAATGTCCAGCATGGAAATCAGAGAAAACTAAAGGAGACCCAGGAAACCAAAGGAGACCTGAGATTCTCAACCCCCAAGATTTTCCTCCTTATCACTGGAAATCTTGATCCTTCATTCCTTATTTTCCTGTTGTTTCAAGTGGTGGACATCCAAGGAAACAAGTTTTCCAGCCAAGAGGGGTTAATGGTAGCCCCTAAAAGGTGTTCGCCATTGGCTACAATCCAGAATCACATGTCCTTCTTTGCCAGAAGGGAGCATAGCATGATATACACCATAACCAGGCCACTGGACTCCACACCAGGCTGTTTCTTTCGGGGCACCTCGAAGGGGGGTGAATGAGACCCCTCCCCACCCCAAGGGACCCAGCCCTGGCAGCCCAAAACCTCCAGAACTCAACTGCCACCATGCTCATGGCTCCTCTCCACACTCTCAGGTCAAGCTTCACCCATGAGTAAATCTTTTCCTGGACAACGTGGCTGCATTCGTGACCATGCAACAACCCATATTTTACACCACACGTCCTCCAAGAGTACTGCATCACATTTGATGGGGTTTAAAAAAAAAAGGCGACCAATCTTAGAGGTAAAAATATTTTTTACAGATAGATAGATAGATAGATATAGATCACTGTATTACTGTCCTCCTGTTGTTCATCTATTTGCTTCAGTGGGCACCAGTAACGTCTCCATTGTGAGACTTGTTGTT
>JAOXYA010102043.1:0-10839 GCA_028565675.1 Sorex palustris | reverse complement strand
CCCTGAGCACTGCCAGGAGTAATTCCTGAGTGCATGAGCCAGGAGTAACCCCTGTGCATTGCCAGGTGTGACCCCCCCTCCCAAACTAGCAAAAAATAAGAAAAAATTAAAAAATAACCACCAATGCATCACCCACCTGTACCCTACTGACAGCCGCAAAGCATCACTTATCTGTAGCCTACTGACAGGGCCAATGCACTTCTTCTCTATATTCTACTGGTATCTACCAACACATTACTCGTCTCTCTAGGTCTCAGCCTCTGCCCTCCCCCCCACCCCACCCCCACACACATGGGGTTTTGTTAGTGTTTGTTTTAAGTCACACCAAGCGGTGCTCAGGGATCTGTGGTGTTCTAGAGACTATCTGAGGTGCCTGGGGAACAAACTGGGGTTGGCCACATGCAAGGAGAGTGCCGTAAGCCCTGTGCTGTCTCTGTAGCCCTCTGTCTCTGTGATTCCCCTCCTAAGAGAGCAGAAGGGCCTCTGACACTATCTGCTAACATCCTAATGACCGCACCCAACCTTTCCCATTCACCGTGTGGCCAGGCCATGCTGCAGGACAGAATGTCATGGGAAGGCGGTCAAAGTTCAACAGCGAAGGCAGCGAGAGGGTGCAGAGACTAGAAGGGGAAAAGCGCTCACCTCACATGCAGCTGACCTGGATTCCATCCACAGTACCATACATAACCCCAAAAGCCAGGAGTGATCCAGAGCACAAAGTTGGAAGGAAGCCCTGAAAACAACCAGATGTGCCCCACCATCACCAAAAAAAAAAATAGTTCCACCAGGGATGAAACCAGTGCATGAAGTGAAGCCTCTGAGAACAGATCCCCACATACACCAAACTCAAGGTGGCCAGAGGGCTTTCTTACCACATGGGAAGAGGGGGATGGGGTCCACAAGAGCCAGCACTGTGCAGTGCATCACCCCACACAGTCACGCCACAGTCAGCAAAACACTTCCCCAGCCCCACCCCCAGTGGGTGCTGCAAAGAGCACCACCCCTTCCGCCCCAGGCCCGGAGCACAGAAAGGTTTTCTCGGGGGTTTCCTGCATCTCATTTTTTTTCTTTTTGGATCACACCTGGCAATGCACTGGGGTTCCTCCTGGCTCTGCACTCAGGAATTACTCCTCGTGGTGCTCAGGGAACCCTAGGGGATTCTGGGAATTGAACCCGGGTCAGCTGCATGCAAGGCAAACTCCCTACCTGCCGTGCTATCGCTCCAGTCCTCTGCATCTCATCTGGGAGCTCGCAGAGTCTCTCCTCAGCCACTGCGACTCAGCTGCCGGACTCCATGGAGTCTTTCAGTTGGCTGACCGAGTTCTTTGGTTCTGTCGCTTGTCTGCAGTGCCCTCGTTCCTGCTCTCACCTAATCTTGTGCTTCACTGACTACCCGCACCTCCGTTGCTTTGCAGCTGGAACACTCCATGGATCTGCGTGTGCCCGCACCACTGAGTCTTTGCACAGGAGCCATCCACTAATCTGTGCGTGGTTCCACTTCTAGTGTATGTGCTGCCAAAGTGAGCACCAAAGTACAGGAAGGCGTGGGGCAGAGATACCCGCATTTAAGTTAACCAGGGTGTGGGAGGCCAGGGAGTACCGCATTTGCAAACTCTCCCTCTTTCATCTCTTCCTGCCAGCCAGGACAGACAGCATCGGGCCTCACCGTTGAGATGGTGAAGCAATGCCAAATTTCAGAACTTGGACTTTAGAGGGGCTGAAGAAATAGCATCGGGGTTGAGGCACTCACCCTGCACACCTCTGAACCCGTTCAATCCCTAGCACCACCAGGAGGGGTCCTTTGCACAGAGCCAGGAGCAAGCCCTGTGCACCACCTAGTGTGCCCTCCCCACCGCAGAAAGGGCAGATCTTAAATCTTAGAGCCCCAAGGACCTGCCATCAATTGCTGAGGCATGACTAGTTTAAGGCCAGTCGTCATGTAAAAGTAAACACTGACGGGTTGGAGTGGTAGTGTAGCAGGTAGGGCACTTGCCTTACATGCAGCCAATCCAGGTTCCATCCCAGGTATCACTGGGTGCCCCGAGCACCGCCAGGAATGATCCCCAAGCACACAGCCAGGAGTAAGCCCTGAACACTGCTTGGTTTGGCCCCTAAACCAAATAAGTAAATAAATCAATAAATACAAGCTTACATAAATCTCAAAAGGGATCACTGAGTTGCAGAGATGCTTCCAGACTCCAAAAGTCACCATCCAGTTAGACATTTAACCCCAATTATATCACCCCATCAAAAGTTTAGAATTCCTGGAGTGATTCTCGTGACATCTCATACTATGCATCACTAACAGACCAGGAGTAACACACTACACTGGATGGGATGTAAAGTAGAAGGCAACCATGGGGTGCCCGAGCGCCCTTTTCCCCTGGATTAAGGCAGACTCCCGGGCACTGCTGGGATGGGGCGGATGAGACGGAATCGACACATAATAACACACAGTGTATAGTGCATACTGCAGTGCTACATGTGATATGGTGGCTGAGTGTGTCATACAAGCCATATGCTACAGATCCTATTTCTCATACATTATATATTAGTTATCACTCACTAACTGTGGTCTGTCTGGTTTATCTCCCATGCATGAAAAATTCGGAGAAAGCCATATGTCAAAGAGGAAAATGTTTTTCCCAAACTCCAAAAACTGACGGGCAGGAGCTGGGGGATTCTGCTTCCCCCACTTGCCGGGTCATCCTCACACCCTTTCCAAATACAGGTGTTGATTTGGTTGGTTGGTTTCAGGGTGACACCCAGCAGAGCTCAGGGCTTACTCCTGGCTCTGTGCTCAAGGATCATTCCTGGTAATGCTCAGGGTGCCACGGGTTGAACCTGAGTCAGCTGCATGCAAGGTAAGCCCATGGCACTATCTCACTGGCCTTCAAAGTCAGTGCAGACTGTAAGAAAGGTTTGCTCCTGTTCACAATAGCCAAAATCTGGAAACAACCCAAGTGCACGAGAACAGACGACTGGTTAAAGAAATTCTAGTACATCTACACAATGGAATACTATGCAGCTGTTAGGAGAGATGAAGTCATGAAATTTGCTTGTAAGGGGACAGACATGGAGAGTATCATGCTGAGTGAAATGAATCAGAAAGAGAGGGACAGACATAGAAGGATTGCACTCATTTGTGGAATATAAAATAACATGAGACTGACACCCAAGGACAGTAGACACAAGGGCCAGGAATATTGTCCATAGTTGGAAGCCTGTCTCATGAGCTGGGATAGAAGGCAGCTGGGATAGAGAAGGGATCACTAAGTCAGTGATGGTTGGAGGGATAGGTCAGGATGGGAGATGAAGGACCAAACGAGATAGCCTCTCAGTATCTGTATTGCAAACCACAATGCCCAAAAGTAGAGAGAGAGTATGAGGGAAACTGTCTGCCATGGAGGTGGGGGAGGTTGGAAAGGGGGGGGGTATACTGGGGACATTGGTGGTGAAGAATGTGCACTGGTGGAGGGATGAGTGTTCAATCATTGTATGATTGAAACTCAAACATGAAAGCTTGTGGGGCTGGAGAGATAGCACAGCGGGTAGGGCATTTGCCTTGCACTTGGCTGACCCGGGTTCAATTCCCAGTGTTCCATATGGTCCCCTGAGCACCGCCAGGAGTGATTCCTGAGTGCAGAGCCAGGAGTAACCCCTGTGCATCACTGGGTGTGACACCCCCCCAAAAAAAAGCAAAAAAAAAAAAAAAGAAATCGCGCAGTATAACGTGGGTGCTACAATGCAGCCCCTGCTCCTAATAAGAAATCCAAGAATGGAAAAAGCCTGCACCAGCACCCCTGAGTGGTGGGCTGTGATGGGGAAGCAGAATGGAGAGCAGGGGCTTCGAGGGGTGGTGGGGGGAGGCGAGGCAAGGAGCTGGGATTGAGGCAGGGGCTGGGAAAAACTCATTTTATGTCCGAAGCGACGGATATCAGAAAATTCATTGCGCTACACTATGTGCTGTAATTACGAAAATTTTAAAAATAAATTAAGGGTGCCAATTGGAATACCTTTAATCCCATTCTCTTTCTTTGGCCCCAGAAAACTCACTTTTACTACACAAATAGCAGAAAAAGAAAAAAACAACCAACGGAGAACGGAAACAGCACACCCACTGGCTTTTCTGAGTCAACAGAGGGCGAAAAGTCAACCCTATGTTGACCAACAGATGACACGAGCCTCAGGCACAGCCAGGGTCTCCCTTTGGGCCACCCTGCTCCGGGGAGGTCTGCTTGCTGGTTTCCGAGTATACCTAGAGAGCAAATAGACCATCTGCTCGAGATGGAATATTCAAATAAAACTTGGCCTCCAGGTCAGAAACATTTTCCTTGCTTGTTTTATGGAGCACAGAATGTTGTACTAGGTTAAAAGGCTTTTCTTATTTTTTTTTACGTTCTCTAAGTTACGAGTCACCACTTTGTTTTAACTACTAGATGACAAAATCCGTACCTTCCTGGTGGATGTCATTTGAGGCGGGGCTGCTGGCCCACAGCCAGTGGTGCTGAGGGCTTCCCCCATAACCAGGGTCTTTCCTTGGGGGATGGGGGGGGGGTCTCTGAGAACCAGAGTGGGGCTGGGGCTCAAAGCTGGGTGGGCTGCGTGCAAGACAAGTGCCCTGACCGCTGCACCATCTCTCTAGCCCTGTCTGAAAAATGGACAGCCTTACATGCTGATGGGTGGTTCGCTGGGGGTAGTTTCACTTTTTTCCCTCAAGGAGGATGATTAGCATCTTTGCAAACAGGAAAATCAGAGAACAAAAAGAAAGCAATGCTGCTCGAGAACAAAGAAGAAGAATGATATCTGAGTACCAAGACAGTTTTGTCAAAGCTTTCATTACATTTTGAGGCCTTCCACGTTTGATCTGCTTTCTTTTTGTGTAAAGAATGTCTAAAATACTGGTGTTCTGGGTAGTGTGAAAAGGAGGCAGTTTCCGGGGTGAGTGTGATCTGGAAACCGCCAATCTCCCAAACTGTGAAAGCAGGGGACGAGAAGACAACAAGAATGCCCCACACCAACCAGAAACACGTTCCGTCTGAACGGACCTCAATAGTTGGGGGCTACAACTTCATTTTCTCCGAGGCAACGCCCCGCGCTACTACAACGACAAACAGCCTAATCTGGGCTTCACGTTCGAACGCTTCAAACCACTCACACGGAGTCTGTAAGAGATCCAAATAGTAAGGCGAGAACAGTAGGCAGGAAGACCAAGGGGGAACAGGGAAGATGATTTTAATTAGTTAAAACAAACAAACAAAAAACAGCTTGGGCCGAGTGAACGCAACCGAAGCTGTCTTGAAGTGCCACGCGGTTTTGCGCTCTGGCAGATGACACGACGGGACACGAGTGTGGGTGCCAAACTGCGAGGGGTGCCCAGCGAGAGTCAAGAAGACGGAGCCCACGTGTCCGCCAGACTCCGTGTGTCACTCATCACTCCGACCGCCCGGCGTTACGTCCGTGCGGTCTCGGATCAAACTAGAGCTGGGCTTGGCCGCCTCTTACTTCTTCCTCCCCACACAGCTGACGTTCACTAAGCCCGCTGTTGAGGCCAAAGTGTCAAACAGAGGCTACCCCCTTTCTCCACTTCCACAGAACCTCCACTGCCTACATTCTGCCCTGGGCCGCCCTGACAAGACCTTTCGATCCCAACTGCTTAAGAAAGAACTTCAGCTCTGTGCCGCTCGGAGCCCTTCCCCCGAGACGGGCTACTGAGCTTTTTGTGCGGCTGGGCATCTAGAGTGACCGCCAGTTCCAGTCCCATCTCGGGCACTTGCTCAGGGGCCTGTCGCAGGGCCCACATTCAGGATTTATCACCTACGGTACTCGTAAGCAATTTCAGGACTCGACAGGCAGGTGGAGGCTTCCAAGTTCCTTAAGTCTCCAACCAACTTAAAATCAGTTCCGCTAGAATGAAACTATATACGTCTCTAGTCTTTCTGTCTTTTTTTTTTCCTTCTGAGGGGGGACTTTCGGGGAGACTCATATCCTCCCAGGGGCCCACCCCGTTTCTGTCAGTGGGAATATTCGACTCAGTGGCCCATGCAGGCAGGAAACTACTGACCAGGTTTTTTTTTTTTTCTTTTTGGGTCACACCTGGCGATGCACAGGGGTTACTCCTGGCTCTACACTCAGGAGTTACTCCTGGCGGTGCTCAGGGGACCATATGGGATGCTGGGAATCGAACCTGGTTTGGCTGTGTGCAAGGCAAACACCCTACCCGCTGTGCTATTGCTCCAGCCCCACCGACCAGATTTTTAGATCATTTCCACTTTCCAATGTTTTGTTCCGTGACTCCTTCAGCGTGTAAGACAGGTGTTAATGATAGTTTACGGTTTGAATACAGTAAAAGTCAGAGAGTGAGGGAAAAGAACAGAGCAAAATGCAATACCTTTCAAAGGCTATTCTTCACGTGACACTCAACTAAGAGTCTCACGCTGAACAGAGAGGACAGTTTTGACTGCTTAGAGATACAAGAGAAAATCAAAAAGGAGACAAGTGCATTATTATAGTTGGCTGATTTTCCCCCCTTCTTCAAACCGCTAAAAATCCATTTCTATGAAAACCAAGGTTAAAAATTACCGTGAAGTACAAAAAGTAATCAATAATGCATCCCACTAAAAAGTCACAAACTTCTAGGAATATACTTCAGGAACGTCTGTAATACAAGTAATCAGTAATGCATACCACTGAAAAAGCCACGCACTTTTAGGAATGTACTTCAAAAACATTTGTAGTTCAATAAAGAGCTTCAACTTCACATGGACTCAAAGTTATTGTTTTGTTTCATAAACCCTTATAACTCTCGCTAGAGAATCTGACAGGTGAATTTATTTTTTAATGTTTTTTCTTTTTTTGGGGGGGGGGTCACACCCGGCGATGCTCAGGGGTTCCTCCTGGCTCTGCACTCAGGAATTAGCGGTGCTCAAGGGGCCATATGGGATGCTCGGAATCGAACCTGGGTTGGCTGTGTGCAAGACAAACGCCCTACCCACTGTGCTATCGCCCCAGCTCCTGACAGGTGAATTTAAAGACCTTTTCTCTCACTGCAGAGCCCTGAGGCCTGGCCTGGCCCTCTTTTTCCTCTCCCTGCCTCTTGCTGCCTCCGGAGTAGGAGTCTAAGCCCCCACCCGCTGGTGTTTGGCACAGCGCCTTTGAGGTGGCCAGTCTTCCCACCGTCAGGCGTCAGGCCCCGGCCAGCCTGCCTCTGTGGTCCTGGTGATGAACTTACCTGGTACCAAGTCCGCATATGCCCAGACTCCCTACACCTCCACTCTGTGCCTGAGGCACACATCTGCACACGCCGAGACAACACACGCCAGAAGCCTGCATGTGTCCACTTCCTACCGAGGCGAGCAAGCCAGGGCTGTCCGCTGAGATCCTGACTCCAGTCTCAGCCCAGCCGCAGCGAGCTCTGGGGTGGGGGCAGCCGCCCCCCACCCCCCACCTGCCCTGAGTCCATCAGATTTCTCCCAGCTATAGAAGCGGCACTGGTGGTAACGTGGGACCGCGGCCACGAGATGCAGAGACGGGAGAGCTTAAGAGTTCATCCGTGGGCTATTTTGGGGGAATATGAACTAATAAGCTTTTCCATCCGCGACGCGTTCTGCCCACGGGGTCAGAGAGACTGCTCCTGGCCAGCATTCCAATCCTTCCATTAGGCCGTGTGGCTAGAAGTCCGGCCGATCACAATACAGAGCCGGCAAAGTGGCATGCTTATTATGTGGCATGCTTTCCAAAGCTTTCCGTATCGGATCTTGTGTGATTCGGTAGCTGGAATAACTGGTGACGTTGAAAACCATGCCATATAATGGTAAAAGCCACGTACCTGGAGACCCTGCTTCGGACTCTAGCAAGGGAACCTTATCAATACATCATCAGAGAGTGAAGCATTCCGGGTGCCAAGTACGGCCAATGCAGCACCAAGCAGCAACCTGGAAAGAAAAGAAGAATTAGTTGGAAATTCCCAAAGTCACACCCAATGGGGCAGGGGCGTACGACCCAAATGAGTTTTAATGCATCACACTGTGGCTGTGCTTTTTTTTTTAACTATAAAATTAACCTTAAATCCTTTTAGAAGCAAGCAAACAAACAAACAAAAAAACACTGTCCTCCTGTTGTTCATCGATTTGCTCGAACGGGCCCAGTAATGTCTCCATTTTTTGAGACTCATTGTTACTGTGTTTGGCATATCAAATACGTCACCAGGAGCTTGTCAGGCCCTGCCGTGCGGGCGAGATACTCTCGGTAGCTTGCCGGGCTCTCTGAGAGGGGCGGCGGAATCGAACCCAGCTCAGCCGGGCTGGCTGCGTGCAAGGCAAACGCCCTACCGCCGTGCTATCACTCCAGCCCTTTAGAAGCAAATGTGTGAGACCAAGTATAGTACACCGAGAAATGAAAACAAATCATTACCTTCAGATTTAGATATTTTCCTCATGAAGCCTAATTAAGTAATTTACACTGTTCCTATTCCTACTTAAAAAACATTATTCTGGGTTTACTGCTGCTCATTTCCTTCATACGTGTCCTAAACACATCATTCTCTCCTTTGGAACAGTTTTCAGACAGGCTTCCCATGCGTCTATATTGTTCAGAACAGCAGCTGAGGGAGGGAGACCTTCTGCTTGGTGCTCCCGGAGGCATTCAGTCACGGGGAAGGAACAAACTGTGAGCACCCTGTATCCCCAAAGTCTGGAAACTGCAATGTTTGGGGTGAGAAAGGAACCCCACCCACATTGGTGGGAATGTCTTCTGGCTCAGTATCTATGGAGAGCAACATGGAGATCTCTCTAATTAAGCAGGACAGGAACGTGCAGATGACCCAGCGATACTACTTGTTGGTTCAATCCCCCAAACACAAAGACGTTTATCTCAAAGGCTGTATGCACACCGAGGTTCATGTGAAAGTCAAGATATGGAAACAACCCACATGCCCAACTATGGACGAAGAGATCAAGAAAGTCACGATAGAGATACACAACGGAATACTATGCAGCTCTAAAAATGACCAAAATCATGCAATCTGCTGCAACATGGATGGAAGTAGAGGTTATTTAACTGAGTGAAGTCAGTTAAGAAGAAAGGGGTGGACACAGAACGATCCCTCAGGTATGGGACTTAAAGACACACAGCGAGGGAGGAACAATGAGCCAAGGGCAGCACAAGCACAGGGAGGTCTGATCCACACCACTGTGCCGGGGAGGGGATTTGAAGTGGAGGGGCACTGGGGTCCTTGGAGAGGGACTGGGGGCCCTGGTGATGGGTGTGGTGCTGGGACCATGTGCATGAGAAACCATCGTTAACAGTACTGCAGCACCCGGACCTCAGTGTCCTCATTGGAGGCGGAGTAAGGAGCGGTCTCAAGCCTCAACGGCCTCAAGACTGAGAGTCGCTGAGAGTCTTCACAACGAAGGACTCACTCATTTGAAAGGGAAGTTTCAGGTGGCTGAGGCTTCGTAACAGCCCATCTTTGTGGCAGGTGACAAAGACCTCGCCCTGTGGGGAGGGCCCGAGTGAGCAGAAATGTTGTCCCCTGCAAAGCAAATCGCCTGTCATCACATGGGCCCCAGAGTGGGGGTCTCTGGAAAGAGAATTTCAGCACTCTACAGATCGGCAGCCCCGGGACGCAGGCCAGGCACAGCCTGGTGCTCTAGGGGGGGTCTGTGGGGCACAGCTCACTTTGTCAGCTGGAGGATCATGCTGCTGCGTAAAATAACATCTACCGGAGAGACTGTCACTGTCACCGTCCTCCCGTTTTTCATCGATTTGTTCGAGCGGGCCCAGTAATGTCTCCATTGTGACACTTGTTACTGTGTTTGGCATAGCGAATACGCCACGGGGAGCATGCCAGGCTTTGCCGCGCGGGCGAGATAGTCTCGGCAGCTTGCCGGGCTCTCCGAGAGAGGCGGAGGAATCGAACTCGGGTCGGCCCCGAGCAAGGCAAATGCCCTACCCGCTGTGCTATCCCTCTAGCCTGGAGAGACAAGCAGCAAAAACACCGAAGGGCATAAAGGGGCATGAATACTACGGAACTGGGGTGGGCTTTAATTTTTTTTTTCTGCTTTGAAGAAAGCAAATAAAGGGAGAGAGGAGAAGACTCGCTACGGAGGATGCAGAGCACACGGGTGACAAGCGTGGACGGCGAGAGGCACCGGGGTGACCCGCGGGCTGCAGTGCGCAGGGTCAGCCGGTGAGAAATCAGGGCTGGGACCCGGACCCCCGGGGTGGGGGAGGGGGAGCACAGAGGGGTCTGAGGTGCCAGTGAGCAGGTGTGGGGGGGGAGGAGGAGGGGAGAGGGGCTAAGAGAGCCGGAGCAATGCTTGCTGGGGCCTCGAGCAGAAAGCAAACCGGCGACAGCCACCCTGCGCGTGCCCTGGCCAGAGGCAGGGGGTCAGGAGCTGGGAGCCGGGCCCGGGGCACAGGCGCTCCAGCCAAGCAAGGGCAGAGCAGGTGGCAGCACTGCTGGGCTGCCAAGCCAGCCCCGGCCTCCACCCCCACCCCCCCGCGGAGAAGTCTGCAGGCAAGAGGGAGAGAGGGGAGGCTCCAATGTGGGCCCCGAGGCTGGGAGTGGGGTGCGACAGCACTGCCTCCAGCTGGTTCCTCTCAGAGCACGGGTGCAGGGCAGCGCCAGGTGGGAGGGGAAGGACGATGCCAGGGGATGAGGAGCCGGGAGGGACCGGCCGGGCGCTCACGCGGGCCCCCAGCACAGAGGGGGGGGGTCTGTGTCCCTGGCTCAGTCCTGGACTCGGTGGAAGTGGAGGGCGGGCAGGGTGTGGGAGAAGAGGAGGAGGAGGGGGAGGAGGGGGAGGGGGAGGAGAAGGGGAGGGGGAGGAGGGGGGG
>JAOXYA010101996.1:0-10841 GCA_028565675.1 Sorex palustris | reverse complement strand
AGCCTGGCAAGCTACCGAGAGTATTCGATATGCCAGACACAGTAACAACAAAATCTCCAATGGAGATGTTACTGGGCACGCTCGAGCAAATCGATGATCAACGGGAGGGCCAAGCAACCAGGCAACCCTTGTCCCAACAGCCTAAGAACAGCCTGAAATCCCTCTGGGACAATCAGTGTTACAAAGGAAATATCTAGAAGCACTCTGCAGTGGATTTGTATCTGCCAGGTCCACTTAAGAAAGAGAACTCCAAGAACAATTTATGGAAATTGTGTGTGGGTGTGTGTGTTTGTGTGTGTGGGTGTGTGTGTTTGTGTGTGTGTGTGTAAACTGTTTCTTAGTGAAGGTAGATTGTGTGGGTGTGTGTAAACTGTTTCTTAGTGAAGGTAGATTGTGTGTGTGTGTGTGTGTAAACTGTTTCTTAGTGAAGGTAGATTAAGGAGAGTAGCTTCTCATTTGGTTTTTGGACCACACCAGGCAAAACTTGGAAAGTTAATGCTGGTTTGGGTTGCAATGGGTACCATGAGGTGCTGAGATCTATTTAGTTGTTTGTTTGTGGTGAGGCACACCCAGCAATCCTCAGGACTTCTACAAGCAGGGATCTAATTGCAGTTCCCATTAAATACCTTAACTCCAGTACAATCTCTCTTGTCCAGTGCTGGGGTTTGAGCCCAGAGCTTCATACATGCTGAATTGTGTTTTGCTTTTTAAAGGAATTAGGTGAACTTTAAAAATGGCATGAACATCAAATGTAGGAAACACATCCTATTTCTAGAATTAGGAAAGATTATTGAAGGAAGTAATACATTTGGAAATCCAATTTTCCTTCTCTCTGGGAGACTGGATCACTGTGGAGTGTATCTGGGGTTATTGAACAGATAAGTCTGTTGAGGTGCCACGGTCCATGATAGAAAGTAGGAAGTGCTTGGAGTGTACCAACAAGATTTCCTTGGAAATCTCCCATTACATGGTGGTGGAGGTGGGTTTCACGGGGATTCGAAAGCACCCATTATTAGAGAAAACCAAGGCGGAGTCAAAAGAAAATCATCAGAATCCAGAAGGCCCCTTCCTCTTGTAGCGGTGCTCCGGCGCCCTCTACTGACAAGGGCTAGCATTGCTGCCACTGGAGAAAGAAAACCGTTTACAAACCAGTGTTCTAAGGACCAATAAAACGTGTGTCTGAAACTAAGAGGCAGTAAGTTGACGACGGGTATACAGACGCTCTAACGCACAATAAAGTGCAGAATGCTAAGGCATAATAAAAAGACTTTTTCAAAATGAAGAGTAATCAAAAGATAATTACTTTAAACTGCGAAGCTAGTATTGCTCCTCTTAATTATTATACTCCTCCTCCATTAACCTTCTCCATATACATATTTTAATTTTATGGATAAATAATCTAGTAAGTAGAAGGGAAAGGACAGAGTATTTTACTATCTAGCCTTTCCACTCACATTCACTGTCTGAAAAAAAACACTACAGTTCAGACTTCCTTGAGAAAAATCTTAGGAAGTTTAAACTGAAATACCAAATTAATTTTACTTTTGGTGAAGGTGGGGGTGACGTGAGTCACATCTAGTTGTGCTTAGGAACTATTCGCGGCTTTGTGCTCAGGAGTCATGAGACCTTCAGCTGTTCAGCTGTGCTCAGAAGCCAGATGTGTTGCACAGAATCCATTCTGGGTCCCAACTGCTACAGTCACATACAAGGGAAGTGCCTTAACTCCTGTACTACTTTTCTGGCATGTAAATTACTTTTAATCACAGTATTCTTTTCTTATCGCATTCTGTTAAATGCATCAAACTGGATACAATTTAAGAGGATGATAATAATGAATGTTCCACCCTCCACGCCCCACTCCCCACACCAAGGGAGCCATCACAGTAATTGCACTTACTGGCATGCAAGGGGGAAACCCCTGGCGGTTTTTATTCTTGCTTGAAGAAAGAACTTGTGGTTCTATTCTACCTGGAGGTTATGTCTGTGATCCTACCTGCTTTGGGGAATAAATTCTTGCTTCTTTCTTACTTCTGTTTAAATCTCCTGCATAATCAGAAATTTAATCAGCTCAGTTTCACTAGATTGCTGCAGATATTTGCATAGTAGCACTTTTTGTCTCCCTTTTTCCTTATTAAAATTGACATCTATCATGTCATAATGCGGAACTGCAGAGCCAAGCACCCCTGGCCACAGCAACACAAGCAGGGCTGCTTACTCAAAAGTAAAAGCTTTGGTCTAAGCCACTCGTCCCTTAGACCTGCCTTCTACTAGCTATAGAAAATCCCTGCTGGTTTTCTCCTATCCAGAATAAAGCCGGAGACAGAAATTCCTTCTTATTTACTGCGAATAAAACTACTTAAATAAAAATTCTTCAACAAAAAATCTTTATTGTATGAAAAAACATAGACAAGCAAGAGAAAAGGTGAGAACAGCACAAATTGTTGCAGTATTGATGATACTGGCAGAGTTTATGTTACTGTGTTTGTACACTGTATTCAAATAGGCAGCAAGAAAGTGTGCTAGCAATACATTAGCTACTAGGCTGGAAGTACCACTGAAAATGCAAGTTAGAGTGTATTTGCGAAATGAAACTTAAAAAACATCAAAAGAATTCAGTGATCAGTAATTTTTCTTAGCTATTAGCTTACAGATATGTCAATTCAGAATCATAATGAAAATACTGAGTGAAGTCATTGATTTAAAAAATAACCTATGAAATGTCTTAGCAAGATTTCTCTTTGTTCACAACGTCCATTTTTTCAAACAGCCCACTTTGCAAAAAGGCGTGGCCACATGAGTAATTCACATCCAAAAAAAGTGGCCTGAAATGATTTACCGGGGACAGGAGACAGTATAAAGGGCTTGAGCTCTTGTCTGCATGCAGGAGTTCCTGAGCTCGGTTCCTGGCACCGTGTGCTCCGCCTAGCACCTCAGGGTGTATTCTATTGCTGCACGCAATGCATCAGAGGACTGGAGCAAGGAGCCTCTGGTCTACAGAGGCAGGTTGAATAGCCCTAGTGGTGACTGTTTGGGAGACTCCTCTAAAAAAGAAAGAAAAACAAAGGATAAGAAAAGAGACTAGTTAAATGACTATCCAGACAAGAATTTTGGACTGTAGTGTGCCTCCTTACCAACCCATTTTCCCTTCCACTAGCAGAAAACAGAGGACAACCTCACAGTGGGACCTGTCAGACAGTCAAGTCTCCGTTTGGACATATTCTGGGTCCCTAAGTCATGACCTGGAGGCCATCTCCCACACTTTTCTTAGTCTAGCTCAAGGGTATTTTAAAAACAATAGTTTTTTTTTTAATTGAGTCACTATTTATTTTAGAGTCAGAATATTATGCATTTCTTTACATATTGCCAAGTTAAAAGAATCATTACAAGAATCATTTTAATTTATTTTAGTGTTTGGGCCACACTCAGCAGTGTTCAGGGGTTACTCCTGGTTCTGCACTCAAAGATCATTCCTAGAGGGGCTCAGAGGTGCCATAAGGGGTACCAGGAATGGAACCTGTATAGGGCACATGCAAGGCAAGCACCTTATCTGCTGGACTATCTCTCTGGCAAGAGTCATTTATAGACCATTTAACACGTATAACAATAAATATTATATTTGTCTCCCTGAATGCCACTTTACCATTTTTGAGTCATATACTCTTTCTAGACTCAAAATATTTCTATCAAGAATAGATTTGCTATACATGCTCATATTAAGCATCTTCAGGAATATTTAAAGTGTATTTTGAAAATCTGATCAAAGACAATACTGCCTCTCTGGGGCAAGTTTCAGGATGCAACAGATGACACTCAGAATTCTGATAGCATTCAGTTTATGGCACATACCAGCACTTTCCCACATACATTTATCCACAGTGACTGACAACCTACAAAGCCACCAAAATATCCATCAATGCAATCGAAACATTGTGTTCCAAACTATAAACATTACATGATAAAGTGAAGGATGCTTTTACAATTCTGAATCTTTCATAGCACTAAGCACAACATCTTACACTCAACACATATTTATTAAATTAAAGCATTCCATTATGAAGAAGCATCCCTTTCCTGAACAGAGATTAAGTTGGCTAAAAACTTCAGCATTTCAAATAGGGATTTATTGCTATTTGTCTGTAAGTTATGAAGAAGTGAATCTCAATTTCAATACCTTGAACAAATTGCCTGTGAATGTTCTGTAGCTTACATCTATTAAATAATTTATTTCTTGTCATCATTTTCATCATGACACTGCAAAACTTTACTGATACTGCCAGATCGGCTTCCCAAGGATTTGTATACTTCCCTGGGTATTGAAAATGAAGTTATATTTTTTAGCATAAAAAAGCTTCAGTATTTCTAGATCATTAAAATTTGGTCCTCCAATACATTCTTGGGGGGGGAGGCAGAGCTATAGTACAGGGGTAGGGCATTTTCCTTGCAACCAAATGACCCAGATTCGATCCCTGGCATCACATATGGCTAAACGCAGCCAGGAGTAATTCCTGAGCACAGAGCCTAAGTAATCCTTGAGCACAGCTGGGTGTGGCCCCAAAACAATTAAAAAATACATTCTTGTTTGCTGTCACTTGATTTGGTTTAAAGACCATTGCCTTGTAGGTTAGCTAGTAGTAATTCTACTGGTTTTTACCTAATATTATTTCATATTTTCACTTTGTTTTTGAACAGAAACTTCTTTGAAAGAAAGAGTTGGAGCATTTCTTAGTAATAGTTCCACCATATTATATCATACTCTTCATGCTTTTTTAAAAAAAATTTAGACACTGTGGTTTACAAAACCGTTAATGGTAGGATTTCATCCATAAAACATTCCAGAACCACATTCTCCCTTCAAGTGTTCACTTCTCTACACCATTGGTCCAGTGCCCCCCATTGCCCACAATCACATTGTGGGGAACTAAAAATGTCTTCCTCACTATTAATTTCCACAATCTCTCTTCTTTTTAAAATATACCTATCTATTCCCTTTCAAACTGTCAAAATCCATCAAGTGACCTCAACTTTTGTCCATTATGGAGTTTTTGAATAATCAATTTGAAGTTGGTGTTTTTGTTTTGTTTTCATACATTTTATGCCAGTTCTTTTCAGCCTATTGAATTAATCTCTTTTTATTGTTCTGATCAGCACCTCAGAGCAGGTAGTTGATATTCCAATTGTAGGCTTGATTATGCTATTTCAATAGACTATAACTTAATGCTTTCCCTATCCCTACCCATATATTTAGTTCCAATGTTTCCCAAATTCAGCCACTCACTGAAACCCATGGGGCATATTAAGAGACCACACTCTTGTTGGTGCTCCTCATAAATTTTGATCTCGCCCGCACGGCAGAGCCTGGCAAGCTACCCGAGATGTATTCAATATGCCAAACACAGTAACAACAAAGTCTCCAATGGAGACGTTATTGGGCCTTCTCGAGCAAATCGATGAACAACGGGAGGACAGTGACAGTGACAATGATCTAAATAAGATTCAGGTAAGTATTCACGTAAGAATTTGGAGTAAGTATTCACATGAGCCCATGAATCTTCAAATCCTTAAGTCCAATCTTTGTGCTGAGCACTTTTTCATGTACTGGACATAAAATAGTAAAAAAGTATTCATGAAGGTATTTACATTTTAACGAAAGATGACAAGAAGACAAAGTAGACTTCAGAGATAATTTCAGAGATAGTTAAGTTCTATAAAGTAGTAATATCAATTATTGTAATAAAAATATTAAAGAGACTTTGGATCAAGTGGTCTGGAAAGATCTTCAAAGGTTGATAATATTTGATTTTTTAAAAAACCTGGGCTTCCTGCGTGGAAAGCATCCTCTTCAGCTCATTAAACTCTCTCTGTCTCTCTCTCTCTCTGGCCCAATGTTTAACTTAAGTTGAAAACTGAAGAGCAATAAGGAACCAGCCATCAAAAGAGGGTGATGGTGTGTGTATTACATGGGTTTGGTCACGGAGGAGAGGATTGACAGATAAGAAAAACCCCTCTAGAGAGAAAAAACCTGTTAATATAAATATTCTGGGGCTGGAAATGTATAATTAGTGCTAGAACTTTTCAAAGGCAGTATATGGGTGAGGGACACCAGCATTAGAGGACAATAGAGTGATAATAATTGTAGTGACAAATGTACAGACAGGTCTTGTAGAAGGCCATGCAGAAGAATGTCTGTTTGAAAAATTATGGATAAATATTTTCAGGGGGAAAGAATTTAGACCATACCTGGTGGGTTCAGACCTAACTCTTAATTCTGCACTGAGAGATCACTCCAGGCAGGGCTGGAGGGATCATATAGTTTCAGAGATGCAACCCAGGTTGATGCAAGGCAATATCCCTACACTCTCTCCAACCCCAAATATTTAAATTCCTATCTTCACTATGCTATAGAGTTGTGAAAAGAGAAGTGACAAATAATATATTATGCTTTTGAAATATTATACTTATATATAGAATGGGCCGGCTGCGATAGCACAGCGGTAGGGTGTTTGCCTTGCACGCAGCCAACATGGCCAACCCGAGTTCGATTCCTCCACCCCTCTCGGAGAGCCCGGCAAGCTACCGAGAGTATTTGATAGGCCAGACACAGTAACAACAGAATCTCCAATGGAGATGTTACTGGGCCCGCTCGAGCAAATAGATGATCAACGGGAGGGCCTTTACTTTTTTATATAGAATGGCAACCCTCAAACCCAAAGGACCAGTTGGAAAACTACTGTCATTGTATATGTGAGAGACAAACAATGGTGGCCAGAACTGGGGCCCCTAGTTGCTGTGATTTAAATGTTTATGGTCCCTTGCCTCACCTCTGACTAAATTCATAGATTGAAAATATAGTGACACATGGTGATATTAGGAGATTGGGGCCTTTGGGAGGTGATTAGTTATTTAAAAAAGTGCCTTCAAGAATGACATTAATGCCCTTATGAAAGAGATTCCAGAGATTTGCCCTCTGCCATGTAAGGATGCAAGAGAAGTCTTTGACTTGGAGGATTCTCATCCATCATGTTGGCACACTGATCATTCTCATCCATCATGTTGGCTTTCAGTCTCCAGAACTCAAAATAAATTTCTGTTGCTTATAAGGTAACTAGTCTGCTTTGTTTTGTGATAACAGACTTAACAGACTAAAATGATAAGTAAATGAATAAGAAGGGTGCTTGAGGTGGGACACCAAAGTTAATAGAAGTTATTAATGGTTTGAATATAGAAGAAGGTAAAAAAGGAATTAAGGATTATAGCCAAAGTTTGAACTGAATCCACTGGTTTTGATGATGGTATTTTCTGTGATGGCCAAAGTTGGGGAATAACAAATTTGGAAAGAAAATAATCCCCAAATTACTTCTGGGGCAGGAGGAGTTAAAAGGAGTAAAGATGTGCTGTAAATAAAGTAAAAAGAGTGAAACTGTATGTGACATGTCCAATAGCTACTAACCCAAACTCATTCTTGCATCTTCTTAAAGGAAATTACAAATTAAAAAGCATTATTCTCTTATCCTTTTGGAGATAGGTTTCCTCACACAATTTAGGTTCTGGCAGCCAGAGGCATTCATTAGCATTTGGAAGGTAAAAGAAAGCATTTAAAAATGTTGGCTCTGTAAGAGGAGACTGGGTATTCTGGGGCACACTTGGAGACCTTTGGACCAAAAACTTCTATAAGTAAGCTATGAAGGACTTCCTTTTAAATGTAGTATGGCCAGGAAATTTACTTTTACTTCCAGTCTGTGGCTGTGGCTGGTTTCTCTTGAATAGATTACTTCTAGACATGTATCAGGGAGTCTATGTTGATTCCTTGACTTTTAAAACTATCAGTAGAGTATTCATTACCTTGTAACAAATACTGTCATGCTTAAATTCCCGTTGAGGATTCTATTCTGTTCAATTTAGTACCTTAATAGGAGGTTAAATATTAACAATCACGATTGTTGACAAGAGTTGTTATGCCATCTTCCGTAGTACTCAACTTTCAGGTACTTTTACTGGCATAAAATTTTTAATTTTAAACCACTTGGTAGGTTATGAAAAGACCTATGGACAAAAATAGTGCCTGGGCCTGAACCAAAGCCAGTTGCGTGCAAGACAAGTGACTTAAACCCTATTTTATCTCTCAAAGCAATTAATCAATCACTGTCCTCCCGTTGTTCATCGATTTTCTCCAGCGGGCCCAGTAATGTCTCCATTGGAGATTTTGTTGTTACTGTGTTTGGCATATCGAATACACCACGGGTAGCTTGTCAGGCTCTGCCGTGCGGGTGAGATACTCTCGGTAGCTTGCCGGGCTCTCCGAGAGGGGCGGAGAAATTGAACTCGGGTCGGTCATGTTGGCTGCCTGCAAGGCAAACGCCCTACTATCGCTATCGCTCCAGCCCTGGACAAAAATAAGCCAGGTTTAATTATTTTCAACAAGAAACAAAAAAAAAATCACTTGTAATTATCTGGCCAAGGAAACTTCTAAGCTGCTAGGTTTGAGAAAATAAGTTCTGTTCAATAAGAAATAACAGTTGACTCACAAAAACTAATAAATTGGGCTTGAGACATTCTTCTTTGATTTCTTTCCAGAGTTAATGAGTTTTTGACAACACTTCCTTTCTACTTTCCTTGGAAGAGAAAGCTTCTATTTGGGTTTGATTTAGTGCTATAAGTTAACAGAGGACCTTTATTTATTTATTTATTTTGGTGTTTTCCAACTGTTGAAAGGGGCATTGAAACAAACTGACTCTAAGACTCAGGGGTTACCAAAGGGACTCTGGAATACTCTGTGGATACTCTGAGAAAAAAACCTTAGAAATCACCTGGATGAGAGTAACCTATGAGGTAATGAGGTGAGGGCAGCCTTTCTTGCCTATTGCTAACACTCTTTGAAATGTAGTAAGGTTGGGAAACTTATTTTTTGTCTCTTTCTATGGAGGGTCATGAAGTAATGAGAGACTGCAATAACCACTAGGGCTAGAGCCACCGGCCTCAATGCCCCACAGTAGTTAATTAACGTATCATACCCATTTACTTTTAAGATACTCTACCTGACAATTATCTCTGGCCATAGAAATTTGTCCATGCAGGAGTAGCTAGATGTGCTGAAAAGCTAGTAATCCTGGGAGCACTTCTCAATTGGTCATTGACTGAGGTTGGTAGATAAATATCTTATGTCCTGGGTGGCATAATGCCAAGACTTTTCCTCTAGTGTCCCAGAGTGTTGCCTCCAGTGTCTCTAGTTATCTGTTTAGTATTGCACCGTAATGGGTTTCTTCCCTTCACTGTTCACTTCTTTGTTCCCTTACTATTGCAATTCCCATAAAAATAGTATATACCCATATTCTTATCTTAGGATCTGCTTCTAAAGAGCCCCATATAAGACAGTTATCATCAGTTATCATTTGTATTGCACATACTGTTTTAGGCACTTTGTTACATATTTACTGTTTACACCAGCCTCATGAGCATTATTAATTCTCCCTATCTTACAAAAAATATTCAGAATCATATAAAATTCAAGTTCAAGTGATTTGTCTATTGTTAGACAGCTAATAGGTGCGACAGCCAGAATTTCAATAACATTGTTCCCAAGAGTCATTCTACTGTCTTTCATAACCTTATAGAAAATGTAATTAAAACACATTTAGGTGGTGAGCTGAAAAATACCTTCCCCCGACCCCAAATAATAATTTCCTACAAAGAAACAGAAGAAAATCCTTAGTAACTTCCTGACTAAAGAAGTTGGTCAAGGAAACATCTAGGAGACTATTTTTAAGAAATAGAGTCCATTCAGTAAGAAATAAGAACTAGTGGTTGTAAAGCTAGCTCAATCAGTATAACACATACCAAGGACATGTGATACCCTAAGTTTGTCTTTTAGTACTCCCTGGTTGCTTGAGTATAGCCTAAACATTCTTAAGTGTGGCCCTGGGAACTTAAAGAACTGCTAAGTGTGGACCCTATAAAAATTAAATTGATTTACAAAAAATAATAAATAGGAGTTTGGGATTCCCTTTACAATTAACTACAGTTTTAATCCAACACTAATGAGTTTTTGCAACATATTATTTATATGCTCTTGAATCTATGTATTTAACCTTTAGTTTATGCTTTTAATCAATAGTCTGTAATGTCCAATATAGTAGTCACCAGTTACATACAACAATTTGCTTTTAAGTTGGTTAAAATTAAATTAAAATTTCAGCTCTTTAGTTGTACTATCTATATTTCAGGTGCTCAAGAGCCACATGTCGCTGGTAGCTATTGTGTTAACCGCATAGATAGACTATTTCTACAATTGCAGAAGTATTCTAGGTTGATACAAGTTCTGTTATGTTATGCCATTACAAATAGACTTCTCTTTAAAACTCATGGTCTTCTCAAACACAGATCAACATTGAAAGAAATCACAGAAACTTATTTATCCTGAAGTATCTTCTCTAGAGGGCATAGTAAATAGAAGTCTAGAAAAGAAAGAAATAACCTCTGAGAGGCTTAAATTAATGTCCCAAGCCAATCCATTAGAACTCTTTATACCACATGTAAGAGATGCTCAGATCTTCTCTTGATACTTTTTATGTTCGGTTTAGTCCAGACAATTCAACTAAGAATGCTCCTATTATTTTACTGATGACATTGAGTTAGAAGATGAAAATTCTAGTAGACTATATCTGGAATTAGAGATTCTTATTAATAGGAACCAGAAGAAACTATCAAAATCTGAAAACGTGGCCCTAAGATCCTCACTATAAAGATTTCAAAATCTATAAAACATTTTTGGGGGGCGACCTCTAATCACCCTTGTAGGTGTTACCATATTTGAATCCTATCAAATATGGTACGACAATTCTGGAAGA
>JAOXYA010101972.1:0-10841 GCA_028565675.1 Sorex palustris | reverse complement strand
CAGGGGTTGTTTCTGGCACTGCACTCCGGATTTACTCCTGGTGTTGCTCGGGGGACCATATGGGATGCATATGGGATGCTGGGAATCAAATCTGAGTCGGCTGCATGCAAGGCAAATGACCTATTCACTGTGCTATCACCCCAGCCCTGGAAAATAGTTTTTAATGCAATCAATGAACAGATAGTAGAATGTTGGCAACTCCTGTGGTCTATGTTTGTTTGAATGGCCTAAAGTTGCTTCCAGGCTTGCCTGAGAGTCTCATGGGGAAGCACCGGGCCCAGCTCGCTGGGGGTAGACAATGGGGCAAGCACAACTCTGGACAAGGTCTGCCTTGCTCCCCCAATGACCCCACCCCATGCCTTCTGGGGGAGGCCTAGCCTCAGGGTCCTTTCTGTAACAGGGTCTGGACAACAGGCTGCTTTTATATGGGGGAACTCCTGAAAAAGATTAGGAATCTGTTCTGCAGGAAGAAAGGAGACATCCACAGGTGGCCTTGTGCTTTCTGAGTGGCACCTGTGGGGCTTCCACATGGGGGAGCTTCGAGGCTGGGAGGGCTGACTAGCCCTGGGTGCCTGCATGGATGTACCTGTCCAGAGATGGGCACGAACATAGTCACACTGGGGGAACTCAGTGGCTGATGCCCAGGAGAATTTTACACTGACCTTGCTTTGTTTTGAGGTCACACCATGTGGTGCTCAGGGGCTACTCATGGCTTGGAGCCAGGGATGGCTCTGTCAGTGCTTGGAGACCATGCAGTGCCAGGAATTGAACCCAGGACCCCTGCATGCTAAGCCTGTGCTCCTTTGACCTATCGCATAGAACTGTTTATTTTAATTAATTAATTAAATTATATATATATTTTATTTTATTGGATCACCGTGAGATACAGTTATAAAGCTTTCATGTTTGAGATTCAGCCACATAATGATCGAACACCTGTCCTCCACCATTGCACATTTTCCACCATCAATTTCCCCACGGTACTGGCCCCTGCCTCCATCCCAGTCCTCACCCTACCTCTATGGCAGACAATTTCCCCCATACTCACTCTCTACTTTTGGGTATTATGGTTTTCCTGAATTTTCCCACCATCATTCAAGCCTGCCTGCCAGGGGAAGATGCTACAAAATTTATTTTCCATTGCTCATTTTGAATATCATGAGAGTTCTCATGGTTGCTTTGTGGCCGCACACTTCTGGAATCCTAGATTGTAAATGGTTGGGTTCCAGAGACATTTCTGTAGGGTACTAATCCATTTGGGGATTCAATTGGGCATCTCTGGACTAGGGCTGTTGGTGCACTAAGATGGCGCCTGGAGGCACATTGTGGGGGTGACAGCCAGGCTGACGAATGGGCAGGGAGCCAGGGAGTGGCAGCCCCTCACCGCTGCCACCATGCAGCATGAACATTTAATCCTGAACCTGCATATCTGGATCTGGCTTGTGGAAATTCTTGGTCGCCCGGATTCCAACTGGAAGGTGGGGAGACTGCACCTGCTCCAACTGGGGTGCCCCGGTGAAACTGGCTTGGTATGGGGCCCGGAGGGATCTCCAGGTGCTGTGGAGATCTCCACACTCTCTGCTGTGTCTCTGGACCAGGGCTGTTGGTGCCAGAGACACAGTTTATTTTTGAGAGCCTGAGGGAATGAACCTATGCAAAAAATGATGAATCTGCTGATTCTGAAATGGAGTGAGGAAGAACCGGCCGGAGACGTAGAAGGATGTGCTTAAAGGGACGAGCCAGAGCCTTGTCTTGGAAAGGGCAGACATGTTTTCTCTAAGGTCATGGTCCATCAGCGCGACTTTAATTAAGGATAATACGGTGGGAGAACTTTGGCCCTCACCCCATGTCATTAGCAGCCAAGGTGAGACATTTCCTTTAAGGTCACAGGTAGAAAGCTAATGGGACCGTGGCCTGCAAACCCCAACTCAGCGGCACACGGGAAGGAGAGAAGACAGACTGGTTCTTGCTCCTGGCATCCACAGTTCCCTTTATGCTTATTGGTCCTTCATAAAGCTGCTTCTGGATTTCCAGTTTTGCTCCAGACACTGGTATTAATTGCTGACAAACAACAGCCATCAAAATACTTGTCAGTCTTCCTTTGATAAGCAGTGAATGGAATAAAATTTAGCAAAATTTGGACCCAATTCCAGTAGCTAGTCAAGGAACATGGGGCTTCTTTTTGAATTTTTAAAATATAGACCAGAGAATTATTTCTCAACCTTTTTCTGACCAGGGCCCCCTTCTGACCTTATTTCCTTCTTGTGACTCCTGCCCTACTGGTTGGCCCTCGAATCTCATTCCATGGTCTCCCATTTGCATAATTTTCTGTACTCAGGGATTTTTTTGTGGGGGACTTATACCTGGCTCTGTACTCAGGGACATCACTCCTAGCGGGGCTTGGGGATCATATAGGGTGCCAGGGATCCCACCTGAGATGGCACATGCAAGCCAAATGCTCTCCCCATTGTACTGTAACTCTATTCCTCTGCTCCCCACCTTTGCATGATTTTCACCTGTGGGCACTCTCCCCACCCTTGAAATATTCTATGTCTTATATGGGGAGCGAAGGCATAGGGCTCTCGGTTGGGAAATGCTAATAGGCTATTTTGTTTTAATCTCCCATGGGAAAGGAAGCATTTATCAAGAGCAAAAAGGAGACGCCACTATACTCTGGGTCCAATTTTGTGAAAATCGAGGTTCCATAAGATGTACCATGGCACGATGTGAGTGGTAGCAGGCCAATGTCCCCTTTTCTCTCACCCCAGAGGATGGACAGGGAGGACAGAGAGGGCCACAGGGAAGAGGGGATGGCCACCAGGGGACCCAGTTAAGTAAGTGAGGACCCAAAACTCTATGGTGAAGAGCAATAACAAAAGGGATGGCTGTTGGGACTTCGTCTTGAAAACAGAAGCAAAGGCTGAAAAGAAGCTGATATTATCTTCCATTGAACCCGTCTCCGTTATAATTACAATCATGCTAGAGTTGAAACTTTTGTTTTAGAAACAAAAGCAGGAACCCAGCAATGATTATTGTTTATGGAGATATTTGGGGGCAACACAAGCAGCTAATCCAATCCACTGCCTTTCTTTTTATACTCTGCACTTCTCAGGAGGGTTTTAAAGCAAGTCCGTTCTACAAACACATGCAGGAGAACTAGTTCTTTCAGGGCCAGGTAACCTGGGTTGCACAGATCATTCTTCCCGAGGGCACATCCTGTTGCACTTCCTTCCTGTCTTTGTATCTCTGCTAGGCCATAATTTATCACTTACTTTCCCACCCTCGCCCCTCACCCTGTCTGGAGGCAAGTCCTGATTTGATCGCTGTCAATAAACTCTATTTTTTTTTTTTTACCTTTTTGGGTTATACGCAGTGATGCTCAGGGGTTATTTCTGGCGTTACACTCAGGAATTACTCCTGGCAGTACTCAGGGGACCATAATCAGATGTCAGGAATCGAACCCGGGTCGGTCGCTTGTCAGGCAAACGTCATCCCTGCTGTGTTATTGCTCTGGCCCCAGCTGTCAAGAGACTATGAATTCCTGCATCTATTTAAAGACTTCATGTTACACTTTGAAATCTACTGTTGATAGAGTACCATCCACATCTGTGACTTGGATTCAGTGCTGAGTATAAAGGATTTGATACTTGGGTTGGGGTTTAATGAGGAACACAGATGAAGCGTAATAAAAGGAGTTCCATCTGAGGGAGTGCCAGCTGCCAAAATTAGCCATTTATTTCGAGGAGGGTATTCTTGTATTAACACTTAAAAAATGACCAAAGTATTATGATTTACAAAGTCATTCATGGTTGAGTTTCAGACACACAGTGTTCTAACACCAATCCCCCCCACCAGTATCAAGTTCCCTCCACCTGTGTCCCCAGGTTCCCTCCCCACCTTCAGCCTGAATCTTGACAAGTGCCTTTTAAAGTTTGGTTGTCAAAGTTTGGGTCTCATGGTTTCAGTGTTGACTGTGCTTTGGGTATTTAGGGCTAGCACTCCTTAACATCACTGATGTACCTGAATCTCCCTGACCTCTGCCTTTCCTCCTGTCTCTCCCCACCCTGATTTCTTTATTAAAACTTCTCCAAAAATAACAACATTAGTTGATATCGTGCTATAGATTTAAGATATGCATCTATAAATGAACATCTGTAGATACCGCATTCTTTGTGCCACCAGAAACAGGGCTTCTGTCCTCCACACACTAAGTCCTCTATGTGACTGACCCACCTCCCTTAGGTCTGCCTTTCTGGTAACCATTATTCCATTCTTCTAACAGTCTAAGAGCTTACTCTGGGCCCTGGGCTCAGGGATCACTTCTCATGGTGGCAGGGATTGAACTGGGGTTGGCGGCGTGCAAGGTAAGCACCTTAACTCCTGGAGTGTCCCTGGCACCTGAGATACATCCATCTCAGCAGAGTGTCTGAACACTGGAGTAAGAGTGCCCGCAGGTTGGTGGCCAAACTTGACCACAGCATCTGTCAACGTAATCATGAAAGTTTGTAACTGTATTACACAGTGATCCAATAAAAAAGAAAGAAGGAAAGAAAGAAAGAAAGAAAGAAAGAAAGAAAGAAAGAAAGAAAGAAAGAGTGAGCTAACTCCTTGGCCAAGGGCCCTGCTTTTCAGGCTCCAGGTGTCACATTAAACCCCTGGTGCCACTGCATGGTCCTGGTGCTTCTGCGGTTTGTGATCTCAGCACATGACACCTGGAAGCCCGTGAGTGCCACACCGAGCATGTGCACGAGGCTCCCATAATAATATCAACGGTGGAAGGAAGCAGCAATTTGTTTTTTAAAAAAATTAAAGAAATAGGATTAACCAGAGCCTGGGAAGACATGAAATTCAAAAAAGAAAGCTTCTCAAAGTGATATCATTTCTAATTGTAATCTGAAGCAAATATAAATGCCTTTTTAGGGATTAGGGTGCAAACCAGACTCCAAGAACAGCTAGAAAAAGGTCTGCAAATTGGTTTTATTCTATTATCTTTGTTTTTCTGCCTTTTTTTGGGAGGAGGGGATAGCAACCAGGGCACTTTTTAAAAATATGTTTTGGGGCCACAGCTGGTTGTGTTCACAGCTTATTCCTGATTCTGCATTCAGGGATCACTCCTGGCAGGCCTCAGGGGTTGCTGTGTGGTGCTGGGGACTGAACCTGGATTGGCCTCTGTGAAGTGAGTGCCCCACCCATTGTGCTATCGAGTGCCCCACCATCATACTATTGAGTGCCCTATCCGTTGAACTGTGGAGTGCCCAACCCATTGTACTATGGAGTGCTCAACCCATTGTACTATTGAGTGCCCTACCCATCTTACCATTGAGTACCCTACCCATTGTACTATTGAGTGTCCTACTCATCGTACTATGGAGTACCCTATCCATTGTACTATCCATTGCCCAACCCATTGTACTATCGAGTGCCCTACCCATTGTACTATTGCTCCTGGGTGCCCTACCCATTGTACTATTGAATGCTCTACCCACTGTACTATTGCTCCACCCCCAGGGAACTTTCTTTGGTGCTGGACTTTTTCTAATTCAGTTCCTGGTACAGTGTGAAGCACAGTTGAATTTGCAAAGGGAAACAGATCGTTTCCTTTGGAGTGGCGGAAGATTAAAGATGGCTTCTCTTGTTGTTGGCCTTTCCTGTCCCACCTCCCCCTTTTAAATCAATGTAGTTGGTTCACTTGTTCCATAACTAATCTTTTATGGCTGCAAGTTTGTCACTTTTAGTTTTGTCAATAAAAATATCAGCAGGAATATCTTTCTAGAAAGGAGTGCCGCTTTTGTCTCTCTTTGGTATAACGACTTGAGTTTTTTTTACCCAAATCTGTGCTTCCCAATAAGCCTTTTATTTTTAATTAATTAATTTTTTGGGGAAGGGGAGAGGTGGTTTGGGAGTAACACCGGACAGTACTCAGGCCTTACTCATGACTCTTTGCTCAGGGGTTATTCCTGGCCATGCTTGGGAGACCATAATTGTTGCCAGGGATTGAACCACAATTGATCAAAGGTAAGGCAAGCACCTCAACCCTCGCTGTCTCTGCAGCCCCAGGCTTTGCCTTTTAATCACTTCCCCTGAGTGTAGATTGACAGTGCTCAGCATAAAAATGATTTATTATCTCTAACCACTAGAGCAAGTGCTTCTGTGCAAAGAGTAGGCCACAGGATGGAGTCTGGGTTTCTATCTTGGCTGGAACTTCCTTCCATATTGTGCCATCTTGACAAAACTCCTTAACATCTCTGTATTTTAACCTGTCCCCTATAGCCGGTGAATAATAATCATCATCCCAGAAATTCATTGTGAAGAACTAGTGAGAAAATGAAGTGCTGAGAAAAGCCCTAGTAAATTACACTAATAGTGACTGGTACGTCCAATAACTTCTTGTGGGACTCCAGGCAGTGTGTGGGGCACCAGCCTACATGCAGCAGGGCTAAGGGGGGCCCTGGGATGCCGGGGATAGACCCCGAGGCAATGTACTTGTTTTCTCTGTGCTCCAGCCCTTTGAGTTCTCTCTCTGGCCCCCAGACAGTTACTGATGAGTTTTGTTCTAGAGTGGAGGGAAGGAAGAGGTCAGGTTAGTTCCCTTCAGACATGAGAAGTCACATGGTCCATCAGTGGAGGTTCTGGGTCTGGGGGCAGCACAGAGGCTGGGAGAAAAGGGAATAAATACTCCCTGAAATTCCTTTTGGGCCCTGCACAGCCTTGCCCACACCTGGCCCTCATGGAGCTTGCTCAGAACCCCGTCACGTGGGTTGGCTGTGGCCTGGACTGGTGAATTGACCCATGCATGTGGTCATTCACACTGGGGAGAGGGTATGTGGTCTCCCTGGCTCACTCTGGCTCCATGTCTTCTGCTCTCAGGGAAGTCATGTCTACTGTAAGTGTCCAGAATGTTGTCAGCATGATGCTCTAACTTGAACTACACAGTCGCTCAAAGGTGACAGATGCCTGAAATGACTTGATCTCTCCTTCAACATTTCCAAAGCCCTTCTTTATTTATCACCTCCTAGTACTCATTTTAATCAGTTTACAGCTTTTTTGCTCTATCGAGCTAGCCTGTCCATGGGAAAGTGTGTATGCAGAATGACCTCTCACATACGGAATACAAAGAAGCATCATAGGGAAACAGCAAGTGCCCAAAAGGTAGCAGAAACAGAGAACTGGTCTTCAGTAGGAGGCAAACCATGGGGGAGAGATGGGGGAATTGGATGACCAATGGGACACTAGGACAATGGTGGAAGGAAGTGGACCCTCGGATGGCAGTTGTAGTGTTGGAAGGTGTTATGGGTGAAACTATATCAGTAACAGTATTGTTACTACAATTATTGTGAACTACAGTATTGTGAACTACAGTGCCTAAAAAATTGCCTGCCATTGAAGCAGGCTGGGAGTTGGGAGAGAAACTGGGGGCATTGATGGAGGGAAGTTGACACTGGTGATGAAACTGGTGCTGGATGGAACACTGTCTGCCTGAAACCCAGTCATGAATAACTTTGTACATCAAAGTGTCTTAATGAAAAAAATTTAAAAGATACAGAAAAAAGAAAAGTGTGTTGTGTGTACATGATCTAAATATGTTTTTGTGTATGCATATGCATTGCAAGTGTAGCTATATAGGTATATATGTATGCACATGGAGAGTGTCCATCGGTGGAGCATGAGTCACAGGTGCACACATTATACCTGTGTGCAGTGATGTGTAGGTGAGTGAATGGAGGTTGTATATTCATGTATGTTCATGCATGTGTACACAGGCAAATGTGTGCATACATTGTGTGTGTACATTCTGAGCTCTGGGGGCTGTTACTTTCCCTTCTTTTAGCAGAGGGAATTTTAGCAAAGCTGTGAACATCTCCATGGAAACCAGCCTCTTGATCCTCTGGCTTCCGCAGTGCGGTATATGTATCCATCCGGCCGCTGGGGCTGGAGAGGCAATTTCACAAAGACAGGCCGTGGGAGAACACTGTGGCCCATTCTTGTGCCCCTGAGGTGTTCAGAGCACCCAAAGGAGGAAAGAATTCCACATGGTACTGCAGAAAAGCTGTGGTGTGTGCAACTTTGATGGCTGGAAACTTCTGCTGGCTTAACTCCCGCCTCCTTCCCAGGAAGCCCTGAAACGTGGGTGTCTCTTGTGACCCTCGGTGTGGTCCTTATAGGAGAACCGACCCATCACAAGTAGCCTCTCTCCCTCACTGGTGCCTTTTAGGTGTCTGGTGTCATCCTAATGCATTTTTTCTGTTATTTTCTCACAATACTTTGCTATCCCCTGGGAAACAAGAGGTGATTTCAAATGGAATATTTCCAATTAAAGAAAAATATTTTTCTTGTCCTTTTCTATCTCTCTCCATCAGAAAAAAAAGGTACTAAGACTCAAAGAAACATACCTTTAGTCTTTTTGTATTTCTCTCTCTCTCTCTCTCTCTCTCTGTCTCTCTCTCTCTCTCTCTGTCTCTCTCTCTCTCTCTTTTTGCTTTTTGGATCACACCCGGCGATGCACAGGAATTACTCCTGGTTCATGCACTCAGGAATTACTCCTAGCTGGGAATCGAACTTGGGTTGGCCACATGCAAGGCAAATGCCCTACCTGCTGTGCTATCACTCCAGCCCCAGTGTCTTTGTATTTCTAATAGGCATTAAAGCAGTTATGGATCCTGTCGGTGGGAGGGAGAGAGAGATGTAAAGTATGGGACTTCAAAGTTTAGTCAGAAATACAAGCACTAACTGCCAGGATAAAGTAGACAGATACTGGGCGAGCTAGAGTGTTAAGCCCACTGGCATTTTCCACAGGTTATATTTACCCTTCTCTTAAGATTAAAGCCTTTTTGCATCATTATCATAGCCTGGCTACCAGAAATTTCCCAAATTATGTGCTCTTGCCTGAGGTAGACACTGTTTCTGGTTCTGATTGTCATTTTTTTCTGCTGTTCTAGAATTTTCCAGCAGTAGACACTGAAAGATTTCAAATGCTTCTCTCTCTGATCAATTAGCATGGAAGGCTCTGGAAAAAAAATCATGGGATCAGATTATCTGATAAGCAAGTTGTACTTATACTGTGAATCAAGATTCAATGGAAATCTTCAGTGCAGGTCAGAGGGCCATTGGCTCAAAACCTGAGGTTCTTGTTCACCTCTTTGCCATGTGACCGCTTGGCACCTGAAACCATCATGACATGATCAGATGAGAATGACACGGGTATACGTGCACCCATGCTTAGGACCTGAGATTTCATGCTACAAAACGGAAAGAAAATTCTGTTGGGGAAGGGTGGGGAGAAATATGTTCAAATTCATTCTTTTTTTTCTCTTTTTGGGTTATACCCCACAATGCACAGGGCTCACTCCTGGCTCTGCACTCAGGAATCACTTCTGGAAGTTCTTGGGGGACCATATGGGATGCTGAGAATCAAACCCGGACCAGCTGCATGCAAGACTACAAGACAAATGCCCTATCCGCTGCGGTATGGCTCTGACTCCCCAACTCATTCTTCTACTCAGGTACTATGCTGTTTATACAATTTCAGACTTTTGCTTTTCAGTAAATGTCGGTCTTCTTAAAATTTGACCTTGTCTGGGCTGGAGTGATAGCACAGTGGGTAGGGGTTTGCCTTGCACACGGCTGACCTGGGTTCGATTCCCAGCATCCCATATGGTACCCTGAGTACTGCCAGGAGTATCTCCTGAGGGCAGAGCCAGGAGTAACCCCTGTGCATCACCGGGTGTGACCCAAAAAGCAAAAAAAAAAACCCAAAAAACAAAAACAAAAAACTTGACCTTGTCCATTGGTTCTACTGGTTCTGATGACAGTAAAGGCTATTAGATTAATACAAGCAAGTCTTTCAAAATCCATAAAAGTTGATTCATTTTTTATTTTCTATTTGGCTGTCCAAAAAGCCAGGTCATTGAGAAGGCAGTAAACATAAGTACTTCTTTTTCTACTGGAAAAATATGAAATAAAAGACAAGAGGTAAAATAGAGAGAAAGCCTACATACACTTCTAATTTTGGCAATAGAAATCATATTTCTTCTGCTTGAAAGAAAAGGAGCTGAAGATCCTTTCAGGAATAGATCAGAACCCTTACAGAAACAAATGGCAGAGTTCTGTTCTGAAGGAGGTGTTCCTGCTCTGCTTCCCGTGGTTTGGATTCTGTTCGGTTAGAGAGCAATTGAAGTAGGAGCGTTCAGCCCTCTGCCACCCTCTCCATCTCTCATTTCCACCTGATAGGCTGCATTGTAATTCTAGCTCCAAGCACCAGGAGGTGGTGTGCCCCCCACTTCCCCAGTCCCCTCCTAAAGTACCAGGAGGTGTGTGCCCTGTCCCCCCAGCCCCCTCCCAAAGCAAGGGCTGGCCTCTCCTCTTCTTGACAAGTGAGACTGGCCACACTTCAAAGGGTCCTGGGCTTCCTGCACTTCTGTTCTATAGCTCTAACCACAATCGAAATGTGGTTCCTGTGGCCTCTTGAAGTCCGATATTTTGCCACTGCAGCTCAGAACTCAGGAGAGTCCTTCCTGGTGATGACACTTTCCCTTATGGTGACAAAAGAGGTAGCCAGAGGGAAAGACTGGGAGGGAGCCAGGACACATCACCCCCAGTGCTACCACCACCACCACCACCACCACCACCACCACCACCACCACCACACACATACACACAAACACTCACACACATGTCAATGTGTTCATCAACCTGGAAGCCCCGCTGTATATCTATGCAAGTTTAGTTGGGGGCACTTGGCACTGTAGCACTGTAGCACTGTCCTCCCGTTGTTCATCAATTTGCTCGAGCGGGCCCAATAACGTCTCCATTGTGAGTCTTGTTGTTACTGTGTTTGGCATATC
>JAOXYA010101964.1:0-10841 GCA_028565675.1 Sorex palustris | reverse complement strand
GTGGAGAACGGGCACTGGTGGAGGGATGGGTACTCGGTCATTGTATAACTGAAACCCAAGCATGAAAGTTTGTAAGTTTACAACTGTATCTCATGGTGTTTTGCTAATAAAAGAAAGAAAGAAAGAAAGAAAGAAAGATGGTCCTTTTTAATAGTGCTCTTTCAATACATGAACAAGAAACACATTTCCATTTCCTGGTGTTTCTTATTTCTTTCAGAAGTGATTTGTAATTTTACCTAAAATTACAGTTTATATATACATGGTTTATAGTTTTCACTACAATTACATATTTCATCTTCTTTGTTAAATTAATTCCTAGCTATTTGAGGTTTTTAGAGATAATCATAAATGGGATAGTTAAAAAATTTCTTTCTCTTCTATATTATTGTTTACTTATAAGAATGTAACATATTTCTGTGCCTTGATTTTGTAACCCATTACTGCACAGGTTTATTGTTTCTAGAATTTTTTGGTGTTGTCTTTGGTATTTTCTGTGAATAATATGTCATCTTCAAATAGTGATGGGTTGACTTTTTTGTGAATTTAAATGCCTTTGATTTCTCTTTCTTGCTTAATTGCTGTGGCAAGTACTTCCAACACTATGTTCAATAGTGGTGAAAGTGAACATCCTTTTTTTAACTAAACAAATTTTTTTTACTGCTAATGGTATTTGTACTTCTTTCCTATCTCACTTTTATTTTTTGTATTTTTATTTTGGAGCCACACCCAGCGGTGTTCAGAGCTTATTCCTCACTCTGCGCTCGGGGATCACTCCTGGCAGTGCTCAGGGAAACACACCATGGAAGGCAAGTGCTTGTCCCGCTGTACTAGTCCTCTGGCCCCATCTTTCCTTTTTGGCCTTGACCAGGATTTCTTGGGGCTTGTTAATTTTATTGATCTTTAAAAAAAAGCAAATTCTGACTCTTGACTTTTTTTCTGGAACAATCTCTTATGTCTGGGTCACGCCCACCAGGTGGTGCTTAGAGGCTGCTCTTGACTTGGTGCTCAGGGGCTGCTCCCAGTCTGCTGGGTGGGGGGTGGGGCAGGTGGTGTGAGGCTCGAACCCGGGACACAGCAGGCACAGCCTAAGCCGCAGCCCTCTAAGCCCTCTCCTTGGCCCTTCGACTCATCTTTAGCAGACAGTGGCCTCTTCAGACACAAAACTGAGGCCCTGGCAGTCCTTCTGCTGGCTGCTCCCTCCCTAGCCCCTTTCCTGCCTTTCCTGCTGGCCACCACTGACTATTTCAGTGTGCCCAGGCACTCACCACATTCCCTGCCTCTGCAGCCAGCCGGGCGGCGTAGCGCGCGATCAGGCGGTGCTCCTCGTCCAGGCGGCCAGGGCTGTCCAGCACGCTACAGGCAGAGACACAGCCAACAGACGTCAGTCAAACAGCCCCCTCCTGCCTCTCGCATACAGCCGCTTATTTTCCAACTGGGTAGCCAAAGAAATGGGGGGCCCGGCCCACAGCTGCTACTGGTCTCCTGAAGTGAAGGAGGGCCCGGACAAATGAGGGGGTGACTGTCAGCCCCCTTCTCGCGGCACAGCCCTGCACTGGGGAGTGGGTGGGGGGCCGAGGAGAGACACCAACAAAGTTCGAGAGGGATTTTCCCATCGGAGGGTCTGGAAAAAGGACTCATGATTTTGAAAATGTAGGTTGTGAATTCAGCAAGACCACCATGAGAAAACAAATGACAAATGACAAATGAGTGTTGATAAAAAAAAAAGAAAAAGAAAAACATCTTAATGAACATGGGCTTAATGAACACGGGGCACACAAAACTGAAGACCCTGGTCTGTGTAGGCCCAAGATACTGGAGAGGGGAGAAGACCCCACGTGTCCAACATACCCCTCAGCCCATTTGGTAACTATCGCCCCACATCTCAGACTCACATTCAGCCCAGGAAACTGGATTTTGGGTCACACCTGGCAGTGCTCAGGGGACCATGTGGTACTGGGGATCAAATCTGGGATGTGACTCCAGACCATGACGCTATCTCTGGCCCTAACTCCCCCCACCTTGTTTAAGGAATAGGAGCAGCCTCCCCACCTGCTCCACCCCTTGCCCCCGCCAGCTCTGCTTGGGGATCCAGCATTCTTGGTCTGGACGGAGAAACCTCAGGGTGGCGCCCGGGGATGCTGAGGGGTTGTGGGTGCTAGGATGGAGCAAAGCATGTGCTTGGGCACTCGGAGCCACCACTGTGGCTTCCTTTCACCTACTACTTTGTTACTTTGTTTTAAGGGGGACCACAGGTTGCTTGGAGGTGTTAAGTGTGAACTAAGAAGGGACCCCGGAGATGCTTCAGGAACCACGTGGTCCTGGGCTGCAGTCCAGGGGCTCCTGCCTGCAAAGCCTGTCCTGTGGCCTTCTGGGCCATCCATCTCCCTGCCCTTGTTCAGACACTGATTGTAACCACCTGTCTTTTTTTTTTTTTTTTGCCACACCAGAAGTTCTGTACTTGGAGGCCACTCCAGGTGGCCAGGGGACCATGCGGTTGTGTGGGACTGAACCCAGGGCTCATGCATGCAGAGCGTGTTCTATGGTCTTTAAGCTAACTCTCTGGCCCCTAATTTTTAACTAGAGCACTAAAAAAAATCAAAAGGTTTGAAAGAGCCACTCAGATGGGGTGCCAGATGATGCTCAACTGGAAGAAGAGATGCCCAGCTAGCCCTGTGCATGTGTGATGCTCAGCTGGAACTCAGCTCAGCACACACGAGTTTACCCTTAGGCGGGCGTCCCCTGACGGTGCTCCAGGGACCAGTCATATATGGTGTTGGGGTACTGAGCTGGCCACAAACAAGGCCAAATGCCTTGGTCCTTGGTTCTCCCTCTGGTCCTCCCAGAAGGGCCATTAATAGCTCAGCAGGGGTGACCCCGGGGCTTCACAGGCCAGAAGTTCTATCAGGAGCTTCGCTTTGTGGGCGATGATGAGTTTAGAGCACCCAGAAACTCATCTTCGGAGCTGGCCTGGAAATTTGGGATTTCAAGGAGTGTCTCCAGCCGCTCTGAGAGCTGGAGTGTCAAACCCAGAGGGAAGCAGTTTCTCGGCCGGTCCTGATGTCTCCTTGGGCTCCCTGCTACCTGCTCTTCTATGCCACCAGCCCCAGGGAGCTCGGACTCAGGTCAGGAGGTGGCAGCCAACACGCTGCTCTCATCAGCACCATCCATCACCTGGAACTGTCCTTCTAGTGACAAATAGCTAGGCCGGTCGGGGACAAGTCCGGGAGAGTGGGGCGAACCACGGCTGGCTGAGGAGACCCTCTCTGGACACAGAGCACATCAGAAGCTTCTTTCCTCCCCTTGATGGGCCAATTACCAGATGGGCCAGGCTGGAGGTGCCCCCTGCAGTTTCCCCCAGGGCATTAGGACAGGTACCTGCCCCCAAGCTAGGGCAGGCCGACCTGGGGAGAGGCTGAAAATGAGCAACAAGGCCGTGTGACCTTCAGCTGGCAGTGGACAAACTCAGGTGGAAATGTAAGGTTTGCGAGCCTCCCAGGTGAACTTGAGAGATGATGGCTTTCTCTCGCCCTGGCGCAGAGAGCCTTGAGGATGGAAGGCGGGGAGGGAATGGCCATGGCCAGCGGGCTGGGTGTATGTGGACAGGCCCGCCCCGATGGGTAGTCTGGCTCTGTGGAGTGTGCAGAGATGAGCCTCCTGCTGGCCAGCGGCAGACATCTGTCTGCAGGGCCGGGTCTCACGAGGCCCTGTGAGCCAGGAGGAGGCCGAGAGTCTGGAAAAAGTTGTGGGTGCCATGGGTCCAACAGTACTGTGAGACTGGAACAGTGTAAAGTCGAAACAGGTGGATGGCGCTGGCCTTGGCCCAAGTGAGCACTCGGGCAGGGGGCTGTTGGTGGGGGGCGGGGGGCGTTGATCTACTCAAAACTTTGCGGGTCTGCAGACAGTTTGGATGAGCAGAGGTCACACGGCCACTGTGAATGGCCACAGGGCAGCATCTCTCCACATGTGTCATTTGAAGGAGGGACTCGGCTTTATAAAGAGGGACTCTGGGCTCTGCTCACACACAGGCCCAGGCTTGGCGAGGCTCCCCACGAAAGGGGTTAGCAATCTTTCTTATGTCACCCTACAGAGCTGGTAGCTTCTCTAGACAAGCTCTGTGTGCAGAGCGCCTTCTGGCTGGCACCCAGAACCTGCCGTCCCCACCTCCGTGGGCCTGGGGCTCCCCACCTGTGGGGGCTGCGACCCCACTGACCGTGCACAGTGCTGCAGGCGGGCCACATAGGAAGCGATCAGCGCATGCTCATCGGCCAAGGGGCTGGCTGTGTCCTGGCTAGGCTGCAACCTAGGAACAAAGGACAGCACACACACACACACACACACACACACACACACACACACACACACACACGCAGACATTGAGAAATGGGCATGGGTTACAATGGGCAACACTTCACAATGCACCAAGAGAGAGTAAATCACGAGACGGAAAACAATGAAAATAAAAATGGTAACGCATAATGAAATATGGCATTACGGCACAGAAAATACATCTCACAATCCTTGGAACAAACACTCCTGCTCAGGAGACGGCTCTGGAGGGTGGTCAGTCCAGCCACGGGGCAGCCTAGACTAGGAGGTGTCCCCAGGAGCCTCGTCCTGTCTGCTCAGGGCCGAGTCCAGTCACGGATACCCTCTGGCAGGGAAACTGAGGCACACAGGGGCAGTCTAACAGGCCAGATGACTGATGTATTTTTGTTGTTTGGTTTTTGGATCACACCCAGTGGTACTTGGGGTTTCCTCCTGGCTCTGCACTCAGGGCTCACTCCTGATGGAGCTGGGGGACCATATAGGGTGCTGGAGATCGATCCCAGGTTGGCCAGGTGCAAGGCAAGCATACTACCCTCTACACTATTACTCTGGCCCCCTGACCAGTCTTGACAATTTCTGTTCAACCCATAACCTTTTGCCATTTATATCTTTTATTTTTTAATTATTTAAAAAATTTTAGGAGACAATTGTCCTCAGCATCATTGAAATACCCCCCATAAATATGCACCTTCAAGCAAACTTGTTAGAGTTCTACCCAGCTGTAAGACAGTACTGTGTGGGCTCAAGTGAGGTTTTCCCTTACAGATACACTGAAGGTCCTGAAGCACATGCATTTAAAACCAAAAAGCTTTTTACTCCTGAAAATGCCAAAACATACACAAAATGAAGTGAGCACCACACTTCAATTAAAAAAATAAGAAGCTGGTTGACTTATTTGGTTTTCTTTACTCCTGGCGGTGCTCAGGGGACCATATGGAATGCTGGGAATTGAACCTGGCTTGGCCACGTGAAAGGCAAATGCCCTACCCGCTGTGCCATCGCTCCAGCCCCTGGTTTACTTGTCTTCTCTCCCTCCAACCCCAATTTCTCAGGTGGCAAGGGTCGCACTGCGTGTCTGGGCAGTTTATGACTTCACTTGACAATACCAGCCGGTCAAATACTTTCATGGAGCCTCACCACCACTCTTGGCCTAACAACTGATCCCAAATTCATTATGTCACTTCAAATTCAATTTGAATTATTTGAGAATTTTCTTGAAACTTAAAAAGAGAATTCATTTGCAGTTAACATCAAGTTCTTGGGGGCTGGAGAGTGAGCCAAGGGCTGGCATGCGTGCCCAGTGGGCACTGGACCAGATATTGCTTCTCAGCAGGGTGTGGTCTCTGGGCATCACCTGGGGAGGCCCGAAAAGATGAATCAATACAACCCACACCCGGACCCAGGCCTGGCTTTGTATCGGGTGGGTGTTCCTTCCAGGTCTGTGTTTGGTTGGTCGCTGTTTTCTGGTCTGTCTTTGTTTTGGATTTGGGGCTATACCAGTAGTGCTTAGGGTTGGCAAAAGCTGTGCTCGCCCACCGAGCTATCTTGGGCCCCATATGTTTCTGTTTTAAAACCACTCTGGCATTTCTGTTTTCTCTTATGCCATTTACTTGGAGAAGAGGGGGTGCGTGGGGGGGGGGAGGTGGCACTGGGAGGCATAAAACCACACAGGCTCTTCTTCGTAGTGAACCTTATTCTCTGGATGGGCTGTTTCCTCTGGTATCAGTTTGTTTCTGTCCCCTGTGGCTGGATCTGCATCAGGAGTGCATGGGAGGCCCCGGGCATGACACACAGACTCAGCGTGTGCGGGGAGGTCCCAGGCACTGCACATTGACTCAGCGTGTGCAGGGAGGTTCCGGGCATCATACACAGACTCAGCGTGTGTGGGGAGGCCCTGGGCATCACACATGGATTCAGCGTGTACAGAGAGGTCCTGGCATCACACACGGACCCAGCGTGTGCGAGGAGGCCCTGGCACGGCGCAGGAGCTCAGGAGCACACAAATCACGTGAGGTGGATGGCGGAGACCTGCCAGGTCTGTCTGGAGAGGGCTCAATCCTCCCAATGGCCTGGGGGACAGAGCAACGGAGATGGGCCAGGGCAGAGAGCACCCCATGAACTTTGGGAGGCTGCGGAATCGCCCTGGGGCCACGCATGGTGGGTGCCTCACGACTGCACTGCAGGGACTCTGCCTGCTGAGCTGTGAGCCTGGCACTATCGGCCAGACACTGGCATTGATTTCCAGCCCTGGACAGCACCATGCAGGGGGAGAGGGAAGCTTCTCCAAGGCCAACGGCACAATTATACCTGCTGGCTGAGAAAAATCCCTCTGCCTGCAAGCAAACGGATGCACCGGGGGTGAGGTGGGGAAAGGACAGTTTCCTACAAGACACAGGAAGGAGGAGTGGCTCAGACCATAGGCACGCAGCTCTTCCTTCTTTTGGTAGGAAGCACAGCCTTTGAGTCATGGGGCCCAAGCCCACTCCCATCACACCAGAGCTCAGGGTCCCTGCACTGTTGGGGGCTGCGGCCACCAAAGCCACCCAGCACCCTGTCACGTCTTTCTCCTCTTTTGGAGGAAAACACAACCAGAGTGCTCAGGGATGACTCCTGGCTCTGTGCTCAGGGATCACTCCTGATGGGCTTGGGAGACCCCATGGGGTGCTGGGGATTGAACCCAGGTCGGCTACTTGCAAGGCAAATACCCAACTCGCTGTGCTGTTGCTCCAGCCCTCCAGCGTGTGTTTGTTACATGATAGCTCTATTCGGGGCTGGAGCGATAGCACAGCGGGTTGGGCATTTGCCTTGCATGCAGGTGACCTGGGCGACCCGGGTTCGATTCCTCCACCCCTCTCAGAGAGCCCGGCAGGCTACCAAGAGTATCTCGTCCTCATGGCAAAGCCTGGCAAGCTACCTGTGATGTATTCCATATGCCAAACACAGTAACAACAAGTCTCACGATGGAGACGGTACTGGGCCGGCTCGAACAAACTGATGAACAACGGGAGGACAGTGCTACAGTGCTACAGCTCTATTCAAGTGAGTGGAAGCATCCCAAGTTTGATACAAAACGGGCAGATGCAGGCTGGGTCGGCACTGGTGACCATGGAGGGATGCTGGGGCATGTGGGGGGGCCTGTGCAGAGCGCCCCAGGGCAGCAGCGCTAAGTGGGCCCCTTCCCTTTGTGGCTCTCATTGTGAGGAGCCAATTCTAGGGGGGAGGGGAAGCTCCTGGGTTCAGTGTCTGCTGGGGCTGTGCCGTGGCTGAGATGTCACACACATCGACTGCAGTGCATTCAAGGTCACACTGCTTGTGTAATGCAGGAGTATGACACATAAATCACACTGGGGGAAGGGGAATTGGGGATAGGAGCCTTAGCCTGACAACTGTGAGGCAGGTGCTCTACCCTGGGCTGGATTCCGGGCCTAGAGCCAACTTCTTAAGAGGAGATGCAGCCAGGAGGTAGTCACAGTTAATAGCCTCCAAAGCATATATTAGAAATGTGTAAAAAATAGGGGCTGGAGTGATAGCACAGTGGGTAGGGTATTTGCCTTGCACGCGGCCAACCCGGGTTCGATTCCCAGCATGCCATATGGTCGCCCGAGAGTCAGGAATAACCCCTGTGCATTGCCGGGTGTGACCCAAAAAGAAAAAAGGAAAAGAAAAAAAAAGAAATGTGTAAAATAGAGTTAGGGAGGTGGATCAAAGAGCTGGGGCACAGATGGGGCTTGGGTTCGATCCCTGGCATCACAGGGTCCCCTGAGAATCACTGGGTATTGCGTCTCTGTCTCTGTCTCTCTCTCTCCACTCAATTTCAATTTTTAAATGTGTAAAAAAGGGGGCTGGGGAGATAGTTCAGCAGGTAGGGCGCTTGCCTTGCATGTGGCCGACCTGGGTTTGATCCCCGGCACCCTCGTATAGTACTACTGAGAGTGATCCTTAAGCAAACATATAGTATCAAATGGTGTGTTTCCGTGCATATGTGACCGAGAGCAAGGGAGCAGTTGACCCAAGAACTGGCCTGCCCTCGGCCAGGGTGAGTCTGAGGAGGCTCAATGAGAAGCCGAATGACGAGAACTCAGGCTGCGGCTGTGTTCCTGGTGTCCCCCGGAACCTCTGACCCAGCTCTGTACCCTGGTATCTTCTGGCCTATCTCCTCCTGCGTCTTGAACCATAGCTCCTAACAAAACCTGGGCCTGGGTTTGAAGTAACACTTCAAACCCCGGGAAGCACAAGCCCCTGCTTGGGCCCCCGGAAACCCAGAGAGCGGTCTCTTGGCGGAGAGTCAGTGCACTCGGCGCGAAGCCCTGCTCCAGCCTCAGACTACCTCGAGGTGGAAACAAATGACCAGTCGCTGTGCCTCTGCCAGCCTCCATTTCTCAAGCGAAGGTTCGGAAGTGGGGGCTGGGCCGGACTCACGTTTTCTGAACGTCCTTCCCTGGGTGAGAGCTGTCGAGGGCTGACCTTAAGTGCTGGGATGGAGATGAGATTTAATCGGAACCTGGGAGTGGGCGCTAGCTGGCCATCTGGCCGGGGCCATCGGGTGGACTTTGGAGGCCCGCCAACACGAACGACCCGCGTGCCAGAAGATTAGGTGTTAATTTTCAATTACTCTGCTTTTCAAAACAAGACCGGAGGGGGCAAAAATAAATCCCTTCGTTGCCGTGGAGAGATTTTCATGAAGGATTCGCGGCTGTGAGCCACAGCCTGCCTGAGCCCCCACTAACGGAGACTGCTCACCACCCTCCCACCCCCAACCCATCCTGAAAAGGGGCCCGCGAGGCCCAGAGCCCCCAGAGGGCTGGTCTCCCGCGGGGGGGGGGTGGGCTTCCCTTTGCCTCCTCACTCATCTTCCCAATATCTCTGTCACGCCTGAAGGACACAGCGAATTGTGGTGTTTACTGTCCTGCCGGGTTCTGCCGCCAACAAGATAAACCCTTTACCTGGGCACCTCGCCCGAGAGGCATTTTAACACCTCCCCAGTGACACTCACCTCCTCAGTAGCCCAGAAATCGTATTTATGTTCTGACAAGGCCTAGTCTTTTAGAGAAAAACAAAAAAACAAAACAAAACAAAAAAACCCCCAAAATCCTGCTCTTCCTTCTTCTGAAGAATGTGTAAAAGCTCTAGCCGAGAGCATCCCTCAAGCTCCCTAGCGAGCTGGAGGTGGTGTTTCTAGTATTTTCCTCACACCTCCGCAGGCAGGGGTGCTGCCCCAACACAAACCCAGCTGGAATGAAAGTTGGGCTTAGCTCTTTTAAGAAGTAAAAATGAAGCGGGGAGGGGCTGGAGCAATAGCACAGCTGGGAGGGTGTTTGCCTGGCATGCGGCCGACGCGGGTTCGATTCCCAGCATCCCATATGGTCCCCTGAGCACCGCCAGGAGCAATTCCTGAGTGCAGAGACAGGAGGAACCCCTGTGCCTGTGCATCGCTGGTGTGACCCCAAAAAGCAAAAAAGAAAAAGCAAGGAGGCCAGGGCAAAAAGATGGGTCACGCATTATATTTGCACATACATGTACTTTCCCAAGAAGCAGAAGCTATGCACTTCCTCCTTAGCCCCTCTCATTCAATCACGCTATTCTACGTGGGACCCCTGAGAGAAAATGGAAAATGACTGGGTTGACCACAGGCCCCTGGGCAGCAGTGTCAGGGAAGGAAGCTGGGGTGCAGAGGGGAGAGGGGGCTGGTGCAGGAAGGGGGGAGAGGGAGGCAGGGCACCCTCTGGAGTTAGGGTCTCCCTTGCTCTGGTGGTCTCCAAGCCCTGGACACGTAGGACTCAGCTTTTTCCACTGTCTGAAAGACAGAAAGTCTGTGTTCCCTAAGCTTCTGTCACAGCCCAGAGCTGTGATGAAAACTGAGGCTGACACTGGTGTCCTGTGGGGCTCAGTGGGCCCGGCTACGTGGAGGGCCGGGGAGGGGGAGTAAAACTCTCCAGCCACCCCAGTGCTCAAGCTTAGTCTGTGCTCTGCACCTGGTGGGGCTCAGGAGACCGCGTGAGGTGCTGGGGATTGAACCTGGGTCGGCCTTGTGCAAGGCAAATGCCCTGCCCGCTGGATTATTGCTCTGACTCCTGGTCTATGTCTTTTTAAGAATTTCTAGAGAAGTGAGTTATTTCTTCTTTGTATGCTCCAGCATACAAAGCAGCATCCTTAGCGACGAGCACAGTGCCCACGAGCCATCACTAGCTAGTCTTCATCGTGCTGAACTGGGTCTGTGCTTTTAAAGTAAAATGTAATATCCGAGGCTAAAAGGGCTGAGACCAAAACGCATGAAGCCAAAGGTCTTCTACTGAAGGTGTTGGTTACTGCTATGGTTACGAGAAATTCCCACAGCACTGGCGGGGATTGTGTTCACACGTAACTGAGACCAGAGAACACATTTAATAGGGGGAGGTGGGGAGACAGAAGGGGGGAAGGAGGGAGAGAGGAGGAGGAGGAGAGGGAGAGGGAAGAAGGAGAGGGAAGAGAGAGGGAGGGAAGAGAAAGGGGGGAGAGGGAGGGAGGGAGGGAGGGAG
>JAOXYA010101954.1:0-10841 GCA_028565675.1 Sorex palustris | reverse complement strand
TGGGATGCTGGGAATTGAACCTGGGTCGGCCGCGTGCAAGGCAAACGCCCTCCCCGCTGTGCTATCTCTCCAGCCCCTTGGGGACTCACCTTGACCAAATCACAGGGCCAGAACTTGGGGGACTAATGGAGGAGAGGGCTGCTGGGGATATGGGTCGGGGCTTCCGCAGGTAGGAGCAGCTGCAGCACTTTGCTTGCTGCTGTGGTGCAGGGTGGGACCACAGGTTCAACCTCCATGGGGCCACTCCAGAGCTCTGCCTGCCCCTTTCATGCCCCCTAACCCACCCAACCCCAGAAGGGCCATCCGCACCCCGGCTAGATCAGCTGCTCCAGCTTTAAGTCCTGGGAGACCCCGGCGTCTGGTTTGGATTCGGTTGTGGTGTTACTACCCTATCCCCTACCCCCCACCCCCCAGGCCCTGCCCTGGCTCCTGTTTCTGAGCCCCAGATTGACGGGAACTCTCAGGCCCTAGTCTGGGCTCCCCTTACAACAGAACCCCACCCACCTCTGGGGTCAGCTGGTGGGGGCTCCCCCTCCTCACCAGGGGTCACAGTCCTTCACATCCTCAGGATGCGAGCAGAGGGGACTCCCCAAAGCAGCAGGAAGCCCACGGCGGTCATGGGTCACTGGGGCCGAGAACTGTCTCTGCCCTGCGCACCACACGTGGGCGCAGACCTTGCAGCTGGGTGGGAGATGAGCGGGGGTCTCAGCCTTCCAGGACTCCTGCCCCTCCTCCTCTCCCAGAGCCTCTCCGAGAGCCCCTTCTTTTGCCACCTATTTCGGGGGAATACCTGGGAGGCCAACAGGGATCAGGTCCCAGCTATCCCCTTGGGGTGGGAAATAGGACGGAGTTGGGCAAAGAGCCCACCCACAGGGCCTTTAACATGGGGTCACCAGGCACGGCGGGGGAAACTTCCTTCTGGCTGCTTGGGGCGTGGCGCCCCTCCCCCGGGGACGGCATCTGAGCAGGCACTGTGACAGGGGTCTCTGGCATTCCAGGCCTCTTCTGTTTCGTGCCCGCACTGCACCCCGGACCCCTGACTGCTCTGAGCCCCTCTGGCCTGCTCGCAGCACCCTTTGGCCACCCAAACAACACTGCACCATCTGTCCTCAGGCTTACGGGCAGGGAGGTCTGTGCTTCTGGCTCCCCAGGTGCTCTCAGACCCCTGGGGACCCCGCCCCCCCCCCACAGTGATCCACCGTACAGGACTGGACAGTGAGCCCCGCCTGGCCTCAGGCTCCTCCCCCTCTCAGGGGTCTGGGCTGCCAGCCTGTGTGCTTGTGACAGGGAGGTGGGGGGGCACAGGTGGGTGCTGCGTGGGCCGGCTGCCTCCTAAGCCGCGTGCCGGCAGCCTGGGAGCCTCTGTGGGAGAATGTGGCCCTTTGCCCCCCATTTTCTCGCCGCCCCGGAGCAGGAACGCACGTTAAATATTTGCGGTTTTGCTGCATTAGGTTTTAAAGTTCAGCAGTAATTGCCGTGACCGGTGCCAAGTGAATCTGCTCCCTGGAGAGCTCCCTGCTGTCGCGGGCTGATGGCCGCCGTCCAGCCGGCCTCTGTGCCGGGCCACAGACTGCCGTGTGTCCCCCGGGGCCGAAGGCCTGGTTGAGCGTAGAGGGAACCTCCCTCCCTTCACATACACTCACATACACACACACACACACACACACACACAATCCCTCTGCAAGCTGCACCTCCAGACAGGCTGCACCTCAACAAGCCCCCTCCACAAGTCCTGGGGGAAGGAGGAGAGCTCTCCTTTGTCCAGAGCCAACTGGGAATCTTCTAGAACTCAGCCCACCTCGTGGCTGTGTGCTGAGGTGCACTTACAGGTGAACTTAGTCCAAGCCTGAGTCTCCTGGGCAAAAGAGGGCCGAGCATGCTCGGGGACCGGAGCAATAGGACAGCGGGTAGGGGGCTGGCTTTGCACCACGCGGCTGACCTGATTCAATCCCCAGTATCCCATGTGTGGTCCGCCCCCCCTCCCCCGCAGGCACCGCCAGGAGTAACTCCTGAATGCAGAGCCAGGTGTAAGCCCTGAGCATTGCCAGGTGTGACCCGAACTCCACTCTGCCCCTACAAAAAAAAAAAAAAAAAAAAACCTTTGTCCAGTTCTATTTAAGCTCCTACCACTCCCAGGCCAGGGGGTGTCTGTGTTTGGGGGGTGCGCTGTAGCCACCTACAGACTTTACTCCTGAGTCAGGCGGCATCTCCTTAGTGGAGGGACCTCTGAGGAGCTTGTCCAAAAAAGAAGGCCTCCAAGGGAGGGGGGACAAGAGCGCGGGTGTCTGGATGCACAGGCAGACCAGGTGTGGCAAGGTCCCTCTGGAGGCGGGGTGGGGAGCAGGCACCTTCCTGGGGCAGGGCCCAGATTGCCTGAGCAGGGAAAGCCTGGTGGGTGGTGCCATTCCTGGAAGGGTCCAAAACCGCAGTGCCATCTCCATTTGGTGATGTGGAGTTTAGCCTAAGTGGCTCCATTTGTGGCCAGTCGTCTTGGTCACCAGGAAAGCATACTTACAGTCACAGATGGATTTTAAGGAACCCTCCTAGGACCAGGTCCGAGAATGTCCTTCCTCCGTGGAGTCAAGTACATCCCACTCGCAGCACCCCTGGGAGCTGACCTGAGCCCGTGCGGAGTTTGGACTGAGGGTTCGGATACTCTGTGAGATGGATCAGTTGTTGACCATAGCCGGGCCTGTCTCCAGCCCCACCCCACCCCCCAGGGTGGGAGTGTGTATGATCTTCCTGGGAACCAGACCCCTGCTGAGCCTTTAGGGAATCCAGAGGCACCTGAAGCCCCCAGGCATCCCCAGGCCAAATAACGTTCTCTGTTCCTTCATAGCACCCCTTCTGAACCCCTGGGAAGAGGCTATCCCCAGCCTGCCTTGGGGACCCTTTTCCATCCTTTCTCCTGCTTTCCCTCTGGCAATGCTACTTTTTATTAGTGCCCCAGGGCCCTGGCATGCCCTCTTCCCACAAGCTGGGGAGTGAGGGAACCAGGTTGCTGTGTCTCATGGACCCCAAGCAGCAGCTTCCCATGAGGCCCCACATCTGTCACCCGAGGCCCCCATGCTGTGCCCCCAGCCTGATGCGGATTGTCTCTCCTCTTGTCAGCTCCCCAAGCAAGGCTCCCTTCCGGGGTGCAGACAGTGATGGGGACCCAGGCAGGGAGGAGTAAAGGCCAGAACTCAGGCTTCTAGCTCCCGGCTGTGCCCATAGCTGAGCCGGTGGGCGTGGGTGCCTGTCTGCCTGCCCGTGCTGCTCCTGGGCCTTCCCTTTGCACCCCGCCACCTCCCACGTCCCCTCGGAGACCTTCCTGGCCAGAGGGTGGGCAAAGGGGTGGGTGAATCCCCTGCAGCAAGAGTCGGGGTGAAGATAGTCATATACCACCACCCCCCAACCCCCCACAGCCGGCACCCTAAACAACCCCAGTGGTGAGTCAGAAGGGTTCAAGGTCTCTCCATCTCCACTGGCCCGAGCCTTGAGCATCCATTCCCGGGGGGGGGGGGCGACCAGGGGAGGCGCAGACAGCCTGTAAAGGCACGAGCGTGCTGGCAGCCGGTAGTGCTGGGGCTGGCTGAGGATCAGAAAACCCCAGCTGTTGGCAGAGCCCAAGACAGGCTTGGAAACATCTTGGCTGGGGACAGCCCGCGGGGAGTGAGGCCTGGCACATAGCACCTGGCATAGCAGGAGCTCTGGCTGGATGCGGAAAGTGCCCGTGTGCCCCCTAAAGCGTCCAATGGGAATGAGGCGGGGGGCGGAAACATCAGAGGGTCACTCTAGTGTCGGCCCCTGTGTGCCGACACACACACACACACACACACACACACCAACATGCACAATTACCCACACATAGCCACATGCACACACATAGCCACATTACCCACACATAGCCACATGCACACACATGCATGTACAACCACATGCACACTCATGTGCACACACACCCATATGCACACACCCCATATGCATATGGGACACGTGCGCATACACACACACACACACACACATGCATACACACATGCAGACATATATATGCACTCATGCATACCCACAAGCACACACACAAGTACACACACACACACACACACACACACACAGAGCTCCCCAGCTCCGCCTCCCTGGGGGTGTGGCTTCCTCCCAACCCCCTGCCCCATGCCCCCACCTCCCCCATTCGTAGTGGTGGCTGTTTAGAGGGCACGGTCCTCACCGGCATGGACTCCGCTCCCTGCCCCTCAGCATCCGGCAGCCTCAACCCAGCCCTGCCCTCTCCTCGCAGTCCACTCCATCTCCCTCTTGGCTGGGGATCCCAGATGAGCCAGCAGTCGGGGGACAGTGAGGGGCAGACAACAGCCAGGTCCCTGCCGAGCCTCACAACACCCTGGTTCTGCATTCGGGCATGCTCTGCTTCTTGTCTGTGCCCATGCCATTTCCTGTGCCCTGCAGCGGAGTCTGGAAGGGCAAGAAAGAGACCCCAGGGGAGACTGGGGAGATGGTTTCTGCACTGGACTGGCTCCCCAAAGCCAGGAACTGTGGGCAGCCCTCAGGGACCACGGGCACCCACTCTTCACTTGCCAGTCTAGTGCCTGACACCCCCAGCCCTTTCCTCGCACTGCACTGATGGGAGGAGGAGGAGGCCTGGTCTCACCACACGCTCAGCCTGGTGGGGTGCAGTGGGTGGGCTTGCTGGGCACTTAGCATGATGGAGTATCATGGGGTGGCCTCTCGTGACTCAGCGTGGCAGGCACAGAGGGGTGGTCTCACCAGGTGGTCAGGGTGGCGGGGTGTAGTGGGGTGGGCTTGCTGGGCAATTAGTGTGGGGGGGTACAGTGGGTGGCTTCCCGTGGCTCAACCTGGCAGGGTGCAGTGGGGGTGCAGTTTGGTGGTCTCTCCTGGCTTAGCACAGCAGGATGTAGTGGGGTGGCCTCCTCACCAAGCGGTCAGTGTGGTGGGATGTGACCCTTCCTTGGGCATTGAGAAAGGCTCCCTGGGGCTTCCCACCCGCTCCTGGTTCCAGTTTCTCCTGGAGCTGCTTCTCCTGAAGAGGGGCACCCCGATCCTCACCAGGAGCCCCATCTCCCCTGTATAAAGAAGGGGCACCCCCATGAAGCTTGCTAGGTGCTCAGAGTGTCTGCCGGAGCTCAGGCAGGGTGCAAAGGCCAGCACCCGTGAAGGCGAACAGGAGGGGCTGTGGTGGGGGAACCCCTCTCTGTGCTGGAAGAGATGATCCCACTACAGCCCCCCACCTCACGGCAGACAGGGGGTGCCCCCAGCACTGTCCCCAAGCTGTGTCATACTGTCCCCAAGCAGACAAGAAAGCCTGTAGCTTGTCATTTCACCCACACCCAAGTCCAGGAGTGTCATCCATTGCCTTGTGCAGCGGGGTCAGAGTTTGCTGTGGCCACAGTTAGTGCAGAGAAAAAAGGGGAACTGAGGCTGGAGCAATAGCACGGCGGGTGGGGCATTTGCCTTGCACACGGCCAACCCATGTTCGATTCCCAGCATCTCACATGGTTCCCTGAGCATCACCAGGGATAATTCCTGAGTACTGACCCCTGTGCGTCGCTGGGTGTGACTCAAAAAAAAAGAAAAAAAAGGAACCCCGTCCCCCACACTTCCTGCCCTGAGGTCCCACCAGCTTCTCAAAATCCAAACCAGGACAGAGCTCTGGGGAACAGCCCTCCTGAGCTACCAGCACGCACACCCCTCTCCTCCGAGGATGGGGGTGGGGTGGGCGTTCCAGTCCCCAGAGAGCCAGCCAGCTCCCATTTCTTCTCTGCCCAGCTCAGCCCTCCCCATCACCCGACCTCCCCAGTTCTTGTGTCATTTGTGCATGCGAGAGCCGCGTGCCTGTTTATCTCCTGGTCCTGGAGAATTTTCTCTTGTCATCTCCTGCAACAAGTGGTCACCGTATTTTATTATCATGCGACCAGGCGAGGGAAAACTGTAGCTGAGAAAATAGATATGTGCCTTCCGCCCAATGCTGGGAACATCTTGACATTTAAATCCAATTACCCTTTCCCATTCTTGATGAGGATATGACATGCCGCTCGAGAACATTCTACTGGATAAATATATCAGACTCTGACTGCTCAGAAATTCCCGGGGCTGTTTCTGGAACTGTGTGCCTAGTCATCACTGGCCAGTTGGGAGAAGTGGGGGGTTGGGATGTCCACAAAGCGGCCAAGTCATTGGCTGGAACCATGGTACAGAAGGGAATCACTCACCTTGCACACAGCTGACCCCATCCCTGCCAGTAGTCATCCCTAAGCACAGAGGCAAAAGTAAGCCCTAAGCACAGTTGGGTGTGCCTCCCCCCGAAGAAAAAAAAAAGTGGGAAATAAGAGATTTTTTTTCCTTTTTGGGTCACACTCAGCGATACACAGGGGTTATTTCTGGCTCATGCACTCAGGAATTATTCCTGGGGTGCTTGGGGGACTATATGGGATGCGAGAAACCGAACCCGGGTCGGCCGCTTGCAACACCTGCAACACCTTACCTGCTGTGCTATCGCTCCAGCCCTGAGAGACTGTTTCAGTTGGATGAGCACAGGCTAGGCCATTTCGGTGGGATGAGCACAGGCTAGACCGTTTCAGTGGGATGTGCACAGGCTTTCCATGCAGGAGATGCAGATTGGACACATGGTCGTTTGACACGCTGGGAGCAACCCCTAAGCCCTGAGGCAGGGGTAGCCAGTGAGCCGTGCCAGGTATGGTCCTGAAACAACAGAAACAAGAGTGGAACGTGGAGTCTGTCTTCTCTTACCCCCAGGCTCCAGGTGCCTGTCAGAAAGCAACATTCCAGGGCTGGAGCGATGGTACAATGGGGAGGGCGTTTGCCTCCCATGCAGCCAACCCAGGTTCTATCCCCGGCATCCCATATGGTCCCCAGAGCACCACCAGGATTGATCCCTGAGCGCAGAGTCAGAAGTAACCCCTGAGCATCACTGGGTGTGGCCCAAAACCAAAAGAAAGAGGGGAGAAAAAAAGTAAAAGAAAGCAAGCAACAACCCGTGCATCTGTTGACCAAGATGAGGTGCTGCTTACAAGACAGGGAAGCAAGCACCTACCTGCTGTAGTCTCTCTTGGGCCCCAAATGTGGTTTGATTCACACCAAGGGCAGCTCCAGCATTGATGGGCTAAACCACAGCATCTCAGCAAACTCTCAGGGATAATTTTTGTTGTTTTATTTTTTTGGAGAGGGGTATCAGGGACCACTTGCAGCAATGCTCAGGGATTACTCCTGGCTCTGCACTTGTGAATTATACCAGGTGGTGCTCAGGGGACCATATGGGATGGTGGGGCTCAAACCTGTGTCCACTATATATGAGACAAATGTCTACTGTCCTATCTCTCTGGGACCCTCGAGGATGGGTTTGAACACTGGATTTCCTCTGTTGGCTCTGCTCTTGGGCCTCCCAGTTCTCCCCACACCCCATACTTTGCTCAACCGTTCAGGAGGTCCAAGGCCTTATTGACCTACCACACGTCAGTGACCCTGACTTGTTGTTTTATTTGGGGTTGTCAGTGTGGGAGCCAGGGCCTCAAGCCTCAATGGAGGACACGTGCTGTGCCTCTGAGCCTCACCTGCCCTCTCCCTTATTCCTGTGCCAGACCCTAGACCTGGCAGCAGGTGCCCAAGGAACTCATCTTGGCTCTGAGCTGCTGAAGTGCAGACTTAGGGCACCGTGTGTGCCGTGGACACTCGGTGGTGGTCACTCCGGTTAGTCCTGGCAGGCCCTCCTGTAGGGTCACCATGATGTTTGGCAAGACTTCCCAACTTGGGGACGGAGTGATAGTACAGCAGGGAGGGCGTTTGCCTTGCACACGGCCGACCTAGGTTTTATCCCCGGCCTCCCATATGGTCCCACAAGCACCGCCAGGAGTGATTCCTGAGTGCAGAGCCAGGAATAAGCCTTGAACATCACCAGGTGTGACCCAAAAAGAAAATAAATAAATACACTGTCACACTGTCCTCCCATTGCTCATCAATTTGCTCAAGTGGGCCCAGTAACGTCTCCATCGTGAGACTTTGTTGTTACTGTGTTTGGCATATCGAATACGTCACAGGGAGCTTGCCAAGCTTTGCCATGTGGGCGAGATACTCTCGGTAGCTTGCCGGGCTCTCCGAGAGGGGCAGAGAAATCGAACCTGGGTCAGCCGGGCCGGCAGTGTGCAAGGCAAATGCCCTACCACTGTGCTATTGCTCCAGATAAATAAACATAATAAAGGACTTCCCACCTTCCACTGCAAGAGCTCTGGGCAATAGTAGAGACCTGGAACTAAACCCGGGGTCAAGTGGGAGAACTATGGGGGTCTCCCTGTGCCCCTGAAAACAGCCTTCCTTCTTCTGATGGGCTGAGCATCACACACACACACACACACACACACACACACACACACACCAGACTTTCCTCCTGGTCATCTTGGTGGTACAGAGCCCCCCTGAGATCTGATCACCTGATTGTTCACGGCCCTGCGCTTGCCGCCACCCCCCACAACTCCTCCTTCCCCCGTCTAGGTCCCAGCTGGAATTTGGCCTTGGGCTCCCCGCTTTTGGGGATCCTGCCCGGTGGCCTCGGTCCTGCCCATCTCTGGGCCAGACGCAGCCCCAGGTCATGCCCAGGGTTTATTTCAGCGGCTGGCTTGCGGGGCTCCTTGAGGAAATGAGGCGATCAGGCGTCCAGACAGCTTTGACAGGAGCGAGGCGTCGCCTGCTGTCTGTTCCCACTCAGCCTCGCGAACCTTGACAGCCAGCGGAAGAGCTGATTTTTCAGACCAGCGGTCACGTGGCGCACAGAGGATGTCAATCTGTCAGAGAGATAGCGCGACCCCGTGCGTCCAGGGGGGGCAACTCTGCTGCCACCGGCCAGGATGCATTTGACTTTCCCAGGAACTTGGGGCTCATAAACGCCCGGAGACGGGATGGCACATGACCACTTCCGTGCCTCGACGTCCTTATTCCCCCCAGCACCCCCCGCCCTGACTTCTTCCCCGGCTGAGGCACGTGCATAAGTGTGGAACTCAAGTGTGGAGCTCGTGCCCTGTCCCTAGCAGGGCATGAGTGGTTGTTCTGTTTTCTGGGGTTGGAATGCTCACTGGGAGTGGCCCGTGAGAGCATGCCAGGATCCCGTCATCAGAGCGCTGGGATTGCACTGTGGCAGGTAGGGGTGCTGAGACAGAGCTCACACAGCCTCATGCCTGCCGTGCCTTGAAAGCTGCCGCCAGCCGCTGGTCTCTGCCCTTCAGAGTCCCCTTTGCGTGTCTTTGATCTGCTCCGTGTGTCCATGGTGGGGCTGTCTTGAAAGGCTTCCATCGACACCCAGCCAGAACACGGGGTTCTTCCGGTTATGCAGCTGGAGTCTGGCGGGAACCTACAGAGGCTGGGGTCTGTGACCCCCCCACACATGAACTGGAGGGGTTGCCATCTGGTCCCAGTCGACCCTCGCTGCCCGGCGGGCACAGCAGCACCTTCCACTCCAATGCACAAGTCCAGGGGTCTGTGAGACAGAACTTGAGAAACGGCTCCTCTGCCCAGTTCCCCTTATCCAAACACAGGGCTTCAGGTCAATTCGTGGTGGGATCCGGGGGCACCTGTCTGCTCTTTTGCCCTGATGTTGGGGGAGGAGGGGCTTCTTCTCAGCCTCACTGAGCACTGGGGGCGGTTCCCTGGGCCTCTAACCCCCCATTCCGAGGTCTCCCCTGGGGTTGTGGGGGTCCAGAAGCCCCTTGTGGGCTGAGCTATTTTCTGCCCTTGTTCTGTTCTGAGTCATGTCCTGACTTCTTTGACACAGCTGGGCACTCCCTGGGTGTTTTCAGGCCTCCAGTGTCCTGTTGTTACCCCCACCCCACCCCAGCCCAGGAACCCAGCCCCATGCCAGCCTCCACAGTCAGCAGTGCCTCAGGGGAGACCCAATGACCCTCCTTGATTCAGGGACTCTCACATCAGTCACACCCATGGCTTTAGATAGGGGACGCCCTCAGGCAGGCGATGGGTCTAGCCCTTGGGGTCACTGCTGCTTGGAAGCCTATGAGCCGTGATGACCCCTCTGCTGCCCGGCCCCGTGTCCTATCTCCCATTTCCCAGAACTTCTCACACCTGTTGAAGATATCAGGCATCATTGTCCAGGACGTCCCTGTCTCAATGACATCTCCACATCCAGCCTGTACCCTGGACACCTCAGTCCAGACTGCCCAGCCAGGCCAGGGCTCTTCTTGTGGGCACCGTCTCTTTTCTCACTGTCCATCTCTCAGGCCCGGAGCGGACATGGCCAAGAAGCTGCTCTCTCTGGGGCTCTGGGACAGGTCATTTCTGCAGAGGTGCCGAGTGCAGTCTCTTGGCCTTCTGCTCTGACGCTCACACATGTCAGTGCATCTCTTGCCCACGTGTGCCAGCCTCACTCACCGCCAGCCCCCACTTCATTCCCAGCATTGCCACCTCTGGCTGGGGCGGGGGGCAAGGAGGGATTGCTCTCTCCTTGGGGCTGCCCCTTGCTGGCCAGTCACCAAGTGACTCAACGCCAGCGCCAGCATTTGACCATTGCATGTGAAATCTGGGGTGCTGGTAACCATCGTCGAATAGCTGAGCAGACTCCCAAGGGGGCGTCAAAGGGAAGGGGGTCTGTGGGCTCATCCCTATGGGGAAGGACAGAGGCAGGGTAGGGGGGGACTGACTGAGGTCTATGCCCATCCCTACCCCACCCCCCGCTGCCCCTCCCAGCCCCCGAAGCTCGGGCGGGCACCAACCCTTCCCTGTTAACAAATGGCCAATTTTTATTAGTGAGACACCATGAGGTACAGTTGTAGACTTACAAATTTTTATGCTTGGGTTTCAATTATACAATG